>JAGKTI010000018.1:79722-116039 GCA_018397915.1 Birgus latro | reverse complement strand
GGGGGGGGGGGGCAGAGCCCATCCCCAGGTGATGCGGTATTTTCCACTGACCTTTATAGAGCTCTGTGGGTATTTTAGCAACACAGGCCACAAGGTTAGCGTTTTTCGCTAGGATATATTCGTTCCATTTACATGCCATTATTTACGTCTAGCAATAATCTTTACCATACAGTTTTATCAGTAATCTAGATATTTTAGTCATTTTTATTGATCTTATGAAAGGTTCTGTTTTTGGCGATTCTGGCTGTTTTTGAGCGAGTTTAGCGTTTTCTTAAATTTGTATTTGGCAACGTAGGCACTGGCAGTGTAGGCACGTTGTTGTGGCACAGCCTGACAACCATGTCAGGGACTGTGCCGTGCACTACATCACCTTTTTATACCTTCTGGTATGCGTGAACCATCACACACGGCGCGTTTCTTAAAAGTGTCGATGTTATTTATTGAAGCTGAAATAGGGTGAGCGTACTCTGTTTCATGGTTATTTTATTATGATTATTTTTTGGGAGGCGGGGGCGACATTTATACGTATTTCCATGCACTGAACTCAAGTTTGATTAATGGCGTTATTTATATGACTATGGATATCTATGCAAAAGGCCACCATTGGTGAGTGTAGGGAGTGATGGACCTTTGGCACTTTAGCTGACCTTGTCTGATATGTTAGTATTCTGTCATGCCCTCCCGATACCCTCCAAAATTGTTAATTTTATGAAGTCATGCCCTTTTGATAAGTTTAATAGGTTAGATTAGATTAGAGGATAAATATACTTAAATGACGGTGATGCAGGGATTCAAGCTGGATTCTTAAAATCATTGTTCTTACTCATGTAATTTTAGTACTAGATACATCGCAGGTAATTAGCATTTAAATTCTGACAAAAGTAAAGAACAAGCAAAACACACCTACATTGCGATATAAGATAAAGCTGCTTGAACAACACCAGTGACAGCATGTTTACTGCCAACTGATCCTACTCAGTGAATGTGCCAGTGTTCCAAATAAATTCAGATGTACACAGTTTAATTACCATACATTTCCACAGATACTTATCTAGAAAAGCTTGTCACCTAACTGGAGATTGAAGTCTCCCCAGACCCCCCCCCCCCAGTTAACAATGGAAGCCCAACTAGGAGCTTTGTTCACCAGACCCCACAGTGAACATAACCTACCTAACAGTGTGCAAACTAAAATGTGTACTGCATAAAACTTGCGCCAAAATATTATCATGCATTCGTTAATCATGGCACAATCATCACATGACCAGGCGATGGTGAAGATAGGTGCGAATCTAAAGCAAGTCTCTATATACAATGCAATGCATCACACAGGAGACGTCCATTAAAATAGACGCATTAATAAAACAGCGTTTGGCGATTAAACAACTTCATATTCCGTAAAAAAGTAAGATCTGTCTCTATAGCCAGGTATCATAATCCTATAAGGGGTGACCATATGTCTTAAGTAAGTTGATTTACGGGGAGGGACACTAACCCTCCGTCAACCCACTTGCTGACACGTAGGTGTCTGTGTGAAGAGTTGAGTTTTGAGTCAGTAGCATACAGCACATGCATAGCAGTTTCTTAAGACATCAATGAAAAATGTAACTTTTTTTTTTTCCTGATTTATTTTGAGGCAGAATGAGCATTGACATTTCCACTGATGCTGTATAGTAATGGACTTTTTGAATGTGACTAAGTCACTGAGCTGGCTGAGTAGAACAAATTCCAACACCAGTATGACTGTTTAGGGAAGCCAGCTTTGAAGGTTCAAGCATACAGGTTGGAGTGGTTACTCAGCTGTTTTTTTCATTAAATTAGGAAAGAATTATTGGAATCAAGTGATTAATTTGACAGAATATGGAATAACATATGAAAATTAGGCTAACTAGTTAATCATTAACTTCCACAAGTTAACAATTGATTTTACTATTCACCCCATGCTTTCTTCATTGTTGTCAGGTTCGCAGAGATGCTGGTCTAATGGCAGCTCTTGTTTTGGGTCCACAACAGATGTTGGAGAAGCAGAAGAATCAACAGTGTGGTTATTATAGACCTGCCTTGGTAATGAATGACTTGCTGTAAAATGGAATGAAGGACTGAGGTCACATTTTTCTGGCAGGCCACTTCTCCAGAAACACATTTAAGTTTCTCAGTCCGATGAATCGGTTACCCCTTAGAACCTGTTAAGTACAATTTGAATGTGTATATTAAAGCTGCCTGCCACCATCAGGTATGTGTAAAAAGTTTTAATAATGTAACGTGTAAGAATGCTGAATTGGGATCATTTAGCAGCTATGGTAGCCTTGGAATTGCTGATTTTTATTTATGTGTTATGAGTAGAATTAGAGGATATATGTTGTTTATGAGGTGTGTGATGTTATTTCAGTCTATTGTGGCAATCATAGTTTAGTATAACATGTCAGTAAAAGTACAGTAGTACCATGATGGCAGTATTGGTCATTCATCATTGTGGTTGAGCTGGCAGTCAGGCTGAACCGAGTGGATGCTGCATATAGTGTTGAATGCATTAGCCACATCAGTAGTGTAATGTTTGTTTGTAGTCTGTACCTCCAAATAGTTTACTTAATTTTGGAGAAACCATTTATAGTATGGGGTTAGAAACAGTCTCCATTTACCCCTCCTCAGCACGATTTCTCTCCCTAAACTGAATAATCATCAGAAGGCTGTGAGAATAGAGAAAAATATACATAAATGGATTGATGAAGATTTCCCTTTCACCACGAGAAGTCTCCCCTAAGCTGAACTAACTCATCTAGTGATACCAAGACTAATATAAAATGGGTGTCATCGTAGTACAGTAACTGGGTTAATGGACAGTGTTTTTAGCCCTTCACAGTGATACATCACTTCTAAGCTGAATAATATTGTCTTGGGGTTGGAGTGATAGCCAGTTATAGTGTTGATCCCCAAGAGGTAACAGGAGGTATTTCGACCATGTAATTTCACTGGGGGATGTACTGAACTGCAGTAGCCTAGCCTGGGGCCCATACACCTCAATGATGATAAAATAAGATTGGCCACATGCTGAAAGGGATGTGGTAGTAATTGTTGTAAGGGAGAAAAATAAGGATGGTTGTTTACTGAAAGCCCACTTGTTGACATGTAGGGAACATTTGTGGTATTGGTTGGCTATATGGTTACCACTCAGGGTTGTAAATGATTTCCTGGCTTACAGGAAACCATTAGACTTGTCACTCAGTGTAAGGCCAGTTGAAAAGGAAAGAAGAATAATAAAAAGTGATGGGAAAGATGGGAAAAACAGGAAGAGAGGAGGGCAGACACAGAAAAAGAATGATAAAGGTGAAGGAAGAAGGTGGCCTTACATTGTGAGTGGATGATGGTTGTAAAGGAATAAAATAAGATTGACTGTTTACTGAAGGATTTATAACTGTAGTTGTTGTTGTTGAGGACCTCAGACTCATCTAAACATGAACCCAGTGGACTGCAGACTTTAATACTGAAGTGGTGAAAGAGTCAGAAGCACCACAATGGAAACGATAAAGGAAGAACCAGCTGAGAAGTTGGAGTGTGAGGTGAATTTAGAAGGGTTTATGAGGGAAAATAATGATGATTTTGAATGTTTGGAATGTGGTAAAGTATTTGCAAACAAGCGGAACCTCACCCAGCACTCACAAGTTCATTCAGTTGTAAAAAACTTTATGTGTGATATA
Source organism: Birgus latro (assembly GCA_018397915.1). NCBI lineage: Eukaryota > Metazoa > Arthropoda > Malacostraca > Decapoda > Coenobitidae > Birgus > Birgus latro. The sequence goes on along the minus strand of JAGKTI010000018.1, from coordinate 112,347 downwards.
TGCGGTAAATTCTTTGCCTATAAGAATACTCTAAGGAGGCACGAATTGCTTAACTGTAAACTCAGCCCGCACAAATCACCAATCCTTGCAGTAGAGAAGAAGTATAAATGTGATGAGTGTGGTAAATTATTTAGTCACAAGTCCTCCCTCAGACATCATACACTTATTCACACGGGAGAGAAGAGGTTTAAGTGCGATGAATGTGGTAAGCTGTTCACCCATAGAGCCTCCTTTAACCGACACTCGCTAATTCACGAGGGTATTAAAAACTACAAGTGTGATCAGTGTGGTAAAGAATTTGTTGATAAATCTAACCTCATCCAGCACCTACGAGTCCATGCAGGAGTGAAGAACTTCAAGTGCGAACAGTGTGGTAAAGAGTTTATTTTTAAAGGCACTCTTACAGAACACTTACTTACTCATTTGGAAGTTAAAAAGTTCCAGTGTGATGAGTGTGGTAAGCAGTTTACTCATAAATACAGTCTTAGCCAGCACAAACTTCTTCATTTAGGGGTAAAAAGGTTTAAATGTGATGAATGCGGTAAACAGTTTGCTCAGAGAGGGACCCTTGCCAGTCACAAACTTGTCCATTCAGGAGAGAAGGACTACCAGTGTCACGAGTGTGGTAATTCATTTCGTCTTAAAAGCCACCTCACAAGGCACTTAAAACTTGTTCACAGAGGAGAAGGAAAGAACTTCCAGTGTGATATATGTAGCAAACTGTTTATTTATCAAAGCCACCTTACCCGCCACTTAAGAGTTCATGGAAGTGCAAGAGAAATTCCAGTGTGTTGAGTTATTGGGACCTGGTGGTCTAGTGGTTAGGATGCCCCATTGGGAGTGCTTACCATCGGCAGGTGTAGTCCCAGAAGAAGTGACTGGAGATTTTTCAGTCATGCAATACCACCTAGGGAAGGAGACTGGTTATCCACCCTTAAATGTAATGGACTATAGTAGGCTAGCCTTGGGCCCATACACTTCATAGGAGGTAAAATGGGATTGACTTACTATTTTGAGTTATTTAATCAAAAGAAAAGAAGTTGAAGATTCAGGAGTGAGCAGATTGGCTTCAGAATAATTTACTACTGTATGTTATGTTGTCATGAGTGCAACAGTTCTTATTGTAAGTCACCTTTCTGTTGTTTTTTTGCTGTGAAGTCCACAATAATGTATGGAAAGGGTGCTTTGTAGAATTACATTGGTATACATAAAGGTAATTTCCAGTTTTTAACAATTTACAGTACCTGTTGTATGGAATGTAATCTACATAATGATGATTGACCTGATTGTTTAGTTGGCCTGTTTTCACAGGAAGGGACCATTAGTGGTAAGGATGTGAATCGTGATAATTTATTGAAAATTACATATCATAAAAATTTGTTGTGAATGTATTATTTTGTCCTCTGACTACTTTTGACATGGAAGGTATTACACAAGAGTAATTTTTGGAGACATGTTATGTGCCGGAGGTGGGGCTGGAGTTAGCTCGGTTGCTAGGGTGAGAAGTGGTTGGAAGAAGTTTGGGGAGCTGTTGCCTCTCCTGACATTGAGAGGACTCTCCTTATGTGCTAAGGGGTCTTTGTATGCAGCATGTGTTAGGAGTGTGATGCTGTATGGTAGTGAGACCTGGGCAGTAAAGGAAGTGGATATTTGCAGGCTTAAACATACAGAAATGACAATGATTAGGTGGATGTGCAGTGCGTCCCTGCGTGCAAGGCCTGGGGGGGCTGGGTTTACAGTTGAATAGTTGAGAGGTAGGATGGGACTGGAGTGTATTGCTGTTGTGATGAGGAGAGGTAGACTGACATGGTTTGGTCATGTGGACAGGATGGAGGATGATAATTGGGTGCAGAAGGTGAGAAGTGTTAATATTGGGGGAGGGGTTGTGAGAGGAAGACCAAGAAAGACATGGGATAAGGTCATTAAGTGTGACCTCAGCGTTAAGGGACTGAACAGGGAGGCTGCCATAGATCGAGCAGCATGGAGAGCCGCCATTAGGTGACCAAGGCCGACGCATGTAAGAATGTTGGAGCCTTCAAAAACGAACTAACAAACGAACTAATTTTGGTTACAAGCTTGGCAAATTCCTATAAAGATATTCACTTATAGACAGTACATAGCCATGTATGGTATGTAGGAGGACTACTGGGCCTTGAGAGCAGGCTGTGAAGCCTGTGCCCAGAGTCGGACACATAAAAAAAAAAGGGGGGGGGTTTCATTCTCTCAGGATTCATCTTGGAAAGATCATTTTACATCTCTTGTAAAACCTGCGTCCAAAAGATTGGGTGTGCTAAGCCGACTCCATGCTTTCTTTACCTCTTCACAGATGTTGACTTTATACACGGATTTTATTCACCCGTGTAGAGAACAACACTCGTGTGGGGAGGCTCCCCACATACATCTCTTCTCAATAGGGTGGAGTCACAGGCTTTTCATCTCATTAACTCTCCTCTTACTGGGTCCCTGCAACCTCTGTCTCTTCGCCGCACTGTTGCATCTTCATCTTTTTTCTGTCGCTACATCGATGGTCACTGGTCCTCAGAACTGTCTGCTTGCATCCCTCCACCTTTATGATGGGCACATAGCACCCATCTAGCAACAAACTCTCATCCTTTTTCTGCCCAACTCTCCTTTCATTTATGCAACAGGTCAACTCTGGAACTGTCTCCCTCTGTCTATATTTCCAACTTCCTATTATCTCCGGTCTTTTAAGTGCAGTGTGTCCAGACATCCTGAAATGAACGGATCTTGAATTTGGCTCCCTGTTGTATTGTTTTTTTTTTTTTCTTGGAAGGTGAGGCAGGGTAACTGCTATATTTTGCCTGTCATCTTCAAATCCTGTGTCTAGGAGTGGCTAAATCATGGATACGTATGTGTTAATATATTGTTCAGGGTCAAACTTTGGTAACTGCATGTGGGGTTTGGCCGCCATTTTGCTAAAATTTTCCTTATGTTTCTCATTGCTGCCGACCGGATCAAGAACCACTGCTAACCACCACTGCTAAGCTACGTGTTCAAAGTTCAACTACTTGTCCTTTCATCACGTGTGACTAATCTGGGGTTCTTTTCTAGACTGGTTCTAGTGCATACAACTTGAGGAAGAGGGAACAAAAACTCTGGTCAACCAAACTTACACGTATTACCTTATATTCAACACAACACCAAATACAATATGAATATAATATTTACACAATATACTATACAGATTACAGTCATTATCAGGACAGGAGAACTCTGCCTGGGGCTGGTGAAGTCTTGGTCTGCTTACAGGTATAGGCCAGGTGTGGGAGGAGTCTCGTCAGTGGTGCCTTCTCTTAGGAGGCACAGGACCACTGCCAGGGGCCGAGTCGTCCGGAGTGGGCTGTTGGGCGGCGTGGAGAGGGGCCCTTCTCTAGTGTGGCCTCGGCAGGGAGTTCAGCCCTCAGGACTAGGACCGAATGAAGCAAGCAGGCGCGCTTGCTTGAGCTCACTCTTGGAGGTGGGTCGCCGTCCGATGGGATTGGGGAGGTCACGCCCTGGGGTCCTGGGGATGCCCCTGAGAGTCCGGGGGCTGCAGTCTCTCTCGGGCTGGGTCGCTGCCAGGTGCTGCCTCCGGCGTCCCTCCCTCCAGGAGTCCGACAGCGGGGGGTGTCGTCATGGCACTGGCTGCAGGGGACGATTCCCCAGGCTCACGAGGGGGCCTCGCCAAACCTCCTCCAGCTGCAACTCCTCCTGGGAACTGCCTCTGAGGGGAAAGAGAGGGGGCTGTCCCACTCAGCCTCTGGAAGGGTGAGACAAGCAAGGGACATCCTCTGTAGGGGAAGTCACAGGGGTAGAGGACGAGGGACAGACAGTGGCCGTTCCCTCCCTGGCACGGACAGTGGCCATCGCCAAGGTCTGTGTAATCCCTAGGACAGCAGAGGAAGAGTGCACAGTGGCCGTCTCTCTCCTGCCGGTGCGGATGGTGGCCGTCATCGCGGTCTTGCTCCCAGGAGTGGCTGCAGGCGAAGAGCGGACAGTGGCCGTATCTTTCCCGCGTGGGTGGTGGCCGTCACCTGGTCCCACAGAGGGGGGTGTTGCAGCTGCAGAGCAGTCGGCGGCTGTCTCTTTCCTGGTGTGGACGGTGGCCATCACCAAGGTGCTGTCTAAGGCTGTAGTAATACAACCCCCACCCCGATCCTGGCGAGTACTGACCCGGCTGGAGAGTAACCTGCCGAGGCTGCGTAGTAGGAGCTGGCTTGGCTGAGGGTAAGAGGGGCGCAAGGTGGTGGGGGATGTAGGCCCATCTAGCCCTGGTCCTCTATGCGCCTCCCTGTGGTCTCCTTCTGGGGTGGTCGTTGCCTCTCTGTTGTCCCTCCTTGGGTGGGTGTTGCGCCACCCCTCCCATGGTGTCCCGTCGGGGTGGGCATTTCAGGTATCAAAGGGTTTAAAATGTGCCCTGACAATGACACCCCCACTCACCAAGGAGATGACGGGGAAGTGACGACCACCCTACAAGGGGACACTGGACAGGTGACTCTACCTTCCAGGCCACACCGGCCCACCCCACTATTTCCCATATGCCCCTCCTCCCCGCAACCAGACCAACACCAAGTTGCAGTCCAGGGACATTACTCTCCAGCCACAGCAGCCATCACCAGACTCAGGGTGGGACTTGCACTGAAGCAGACTCATGTAGGCCCTTGGCAGATCCTGCTGGAAATGCTAATAGAGGGAGAACAACCGCCGGTCTTCTCAGTCCTACATCACCCCAGGGGAGCAGCGGCACAGCAACATCCACTGGATTTGCTGTAGGGGGAGCGACCGCCAGTTCTCCCTCTTCTGCCACCCGCCTTCGGGAGCAAAGGCACGGTTACGTCCGCTGGACTAACCGACGTGAGAGCGTCCACCGGATCTCTCCTGCCTGTCTCAAAGTGAGCAGAGCCTCGGTAGCATCCGCCAGACCTGCCAAAGCGGAGGCACTTGCCGGGTACTCCATGGCTGCGACTATTCCCCGGCAGCACGAGTGTGGCGGCATCCGCCAGACCTGCCCAGTTTAAAGTGTCCACCGGATCTCTCCCTCTTGTCACCCCCGGGACAAGTGGTGCCCCGGTAACATCCCCAGGACTTGCCAGGTGGGAGTGTCCGTCGGATCTCCTTCCTCCACTCTTTAGTGTGGGAGCCTAGGCAACGTCTGCCGGACTTGCCAGGCAGGAGGAGCTCCGTCAGGATATCCTCCTGCGTCTGTGGCGTGAAGTTGCAGCAGCGTCCGTCGGACCTGCCAAGCACAGGGAGCAACCGCCAGTTCTCCCTCCTCCACTAGGCCGGAGGCTCCTGTAGAGGAGCAGGACTCTGGCTCGGCCCAACCCTCCTGTAGCCGAGTGAGACGCTCTTCTGCCTCCCTTCACACCACCTTGGGTGGAGATTTCTCCCCAACAGGTACATTGTGGTAGAGTGTGTGGAGTGGGCATGTCGTGGGCGTCCTGTCGATTCAGCCGTCCCCTCCCCAGGCGCAGACACTGACGGACTCGCTGGGACACCGTAGCTGCAGGCGACTTCTGATGGCCCCCTCTCCCTGACGAGACTGCAGCCCCCAGCTACCGAGGGGCAAGCCGCCACCCCCGGGCTCCTCTAGGACCGAGGGTCCCCACCACACCTCGATGACGTCCTGAGGCCGGCAGAGGGCTGCCCGCCTCCTGGCCCTATTTGGCCCCAGTCCCAAGGGCCAGATGACTCCCGAGGCTGCCTCCTGGAGGACCTGAGGCGAACCTCCCACTACGCCCACTGAGTGCTTTCGTCATGAGGCAGCCCGACACTTCCCGGACAGCCTCCCCCTACACCAGGCCGCCACCTGAACCTTCGGAGCGTAACCCCAAAACTGTGAGTGTCACCCTTCCCCCTCCTGATGTCCCACCAGAATTGTGAGTACTAACTTCCCCCCTCCGTAGTCCCCCAGTGGATCCTGTCCCTTGTGAAATTCCACCTCCCGAGTGACAACTCCTGTATATTCCCCCTGCGTTGTGACAACTCCCCTGGGCCCCACATACCCCAGTTCGTGAATACAGTGACTTGTGACTTTCCCAATGACCCTCAGTGAACTCTCGTCAGTGTGAAGGTTCAGTGCTCCCCTAGTGTTACTGGTGAAATGTACTCAAGGCCAAACATTGCCGGACCAATACTGAACAGTGAATGTTGCCCCAGTCGGGACCCCCAGTGAGCCACAGACTTATAATTCCCGGTGTCCCACCCTGCTAATTGTATGTTGCCTTCATTGTGTCATAAGGGATTCTGCAAGTGCCGCATGTGATGTTCTATATCGTATTGTGGAAATCAATCTGGTTAATGAATGTGCAATACTGGTTTGCCTGTGTTTTTGCCCTGTTCCTTTGGTATATGTTCTAGCCCGGTCTTGAAATAAAGAACTCCAAAAGCTTGTACCTGTGTCTTATGGAGCGAGAAGTCGCACCACAAATTCACAGAAGAAAATCCAAGTTTTGAGCCTGTGTATTATGGAGCGAGAGGTCACGCCATAAAACACAGCATAACAGGGTTAATAAAATCACTTTAGAGCAGTTGAAAATCAAGTGCTGTTTCTACACCATTTATCGCTGAACAGACATTGTAACATTCGATTGCCATCCAGTTCACACAAGTCATCACGTTAAGCAATGTGTCCTAAAACCCCAATCATCATCAGGACTGAATCCAACCTTGCTTTCCCATAGTAAAGTTCACTAGATGAAAGAACAGACACACCACTTATTTGTACCACATTGTTGGGAGGCTTCCAAGAACTGAAATTCTACCAAAGGTCCACCATATCGCAACAATGCCTTAGGTGCGGCATACTGCTTTGAGACCACATGGGAAGTGAATCAATATGCAAAAACACAAGCTAATTACTCCTTATCATGCCTACTCACCGATGAAAAGTTCTCCCACAGTCCTTCAACTGTCTCTTTGTGCAACTGATCGCTGCACACGATGGCACAGTGCTGAATAATCTGATCCCCAAAACGCACGAAACTGTTCCAAGCACACTGCAGCACTATTCTGCCTCGAGTACCAAGATGGCGGCCGCTTGCATCAACCGTTGTTGTCGCATCTATACAGTATATATATATATATCGATGGACCCCACCGACAACCAACTCCACAAAGAAGAAGGAAAGAACTGAGGTTAAATTATAAAGATTCTCAAATTTTGCGTTGACGATGACAAAGTTGCCGTAGCAGTTGATTATTTTCGGAAGTCTTTCTATTTGATCGTATTTCTTCATTTAAATATTGGCTGTAGTTTAAAAGCATTTGACAGTTGTATGATAGAGGACAAAAATGTAAATAACATTATAACACTCACAACTAATTTGCAACAACCTTTCTTGAGTGATTAATTCTGCACATCACACCTCAGCATTTTCTTTATGTTACTGATGTGAGCAATGCTGATATTAATACGACATAAATAACGCACAAGAGAATGCTAAGGTGTAATATGCAGAATAAGTCGCTCGCAAAGAGGTGCTACGAAGAAAGTCTATGAATACTGGTGCTGGGCTGTCAATAGAGTAGCTGAAGGGAGAAGTGCTTGGTAAATTTATTATTTTTGATGTTATTTTAGGCTCTGGATCCGAAATTACAATAGATTAGATTTTTCTTCGTTATTACTATTCATCTGATGCCATTGCTTCCCCTTTCATTGCCTCACCAGGAGTGTAGGGGTCAGGGGCTAGACAACTTAGCTCAGGATTCTTATTAATGTCTTGTTTTAATATTTTTGGAGATGTGTCTGTATGTCATTTTCCCATATAGCATTAAATAGGTAGTTATGAGCCACTGCCTTTTGTCGTTTTTGCTATCATCACAACGGTAATTGTACGTCAAAGTACTTTAATAGTTTGTTCACCTTAGGCTCTGATTTTCGCCCTGTTACATCCTATTTAATGGAGTTCAGTGGCAGGAAAAGACAATACCGTGGCACTACATCCTTTCTATAGCATTTTCTGTCCAGTGTCCTCTCCCAGTATTAAATGTTACAGCTTGCATTTCAGGTGGAGAGTGGCAGTTTTAGGCAAGATTAAAGTGGAAAGAGTGTAGCATATATTTGGAAATTATATTCAGCATAGGATAAACTTATACCATGGTTGTTCAAGGAAATATCTGAAAGTTGAATAAAATAGGTGAAAATATGAAAATGTGAGTTCCCTTGTATGGTACTGTATATACCATAATGTGTATCATCCTTTTCAAAATATATTCTAATTATCAAGGTAATCAATTTAAAAAGTGGTTGAGCTGTATTATTTTTATGCTTTAAATGACAAAACCCCATCAATTTTATACACACACACACACACCAAGCTTAACAGGACCTAACATCTCTGTGAAAGCAACATTAGTTTGGCGGCAACTTGGTATCACGTTTAGTTTTTGGTGTGGTAAATATTAAGTTTGAGCCCCAGCTGTACATGATGATAAATCTGTTTTTTCCCCTGCTTCTTTGTGTGTGGTTCATTGGTTTTACCTTCATGTCAGTCTGAAATTACCAGATTTTTAAATGTCATCCTCCGACTCCCATCCCCTACCTCACCCACCAACTCCCATCCCTTAACCCTTGTTGATCTGTAGGCTGTGGGCCAATCTGCAAGATTTACAATATGTTACGTACAATTTATATGGGTTATGAAACAGTGAATCAGAGGAGGCAGTCTACCTTAGAAAATATTAGCCCAGCAGTGGTTAATGATCAAAATACTATACATGATATTAAGTAAGTGGAATACAACAAGCCAGTTTAGGCATTAACCTACCCTGACTAGTTCTTACCTAACCTCGACTTGTTTAGTTAAGCCCAAACCAAGGACAATACCAGCCATATCTTAACCATTAGCCTCTATGATTTGCTGTCCAGTATTCCACAAGATGGTGTGTGTGTTGTAGCAGTATAAATGTCAGCTGCTTCCATGGGTTCGGTACAAAAGCAGTATCTCCCTTATTCCTGATTTGAGATGGAAGTGTCATAGAAGATTACAGTAGGTGTTTGTTTAGGCACAATATAACTACCAGTATGTATACAACACCACCAAAATGACTGGGGAATGTTGGGGCAGAAGCAAATAGCTATGTATCATACTGTACCAATTTTTTCTGTAGAGTTTGGAGTTATAAAAAATGAATTATGCTAAATGAAAGTTGTTATGACTTTTCAAGATCTACTGTATAAATGAAAGCAGTCCTAGATCCCTTTACAGCTAATCTGCCTTTTTTTTCAGTACCATTTGTGTATATTTATTTATGTAACATACAGTAATCTCTCTGCTTTCTGGACGACCACTGTCTGGTTACCTCACTGTTCAGACATCGTAGGCTGATGGCTGAAACCCCAAAATTATTAAAAAAAAAAAAAAAAAACGGAAAAAATCCTATTTTTTTGGACTGCGTCAATTTGAATTTCCCATACACATTGACCAGCTGTGTTTTCGCACCGCCTGCCTCTGTCCGCTCTCCTCTCATTTCCCACTCAGCTGCCGGTTCGTGAGAAGCATCAAGGACTCACCACTAGATGACACAGGAATTTACAGTGATATGAAGTGATGTGCAGTGCACTGATGTGATGCAAGATTCTGTTAGTGTTATGGAAAGGGAATTTCTGGAGGTGTCTCAGGTGCACCTTTATTATTGTCAGAGTCTGGGAGGACGGAGCGGGTTATACATCAGGACGGCAGCAGCCTTCTCGTAAGTACCCAAACTTCATCAAAAATCCTTGTTTTGTTCTTCCCATATCATTAATCTCATGCATAGACTGTGTGAAAGGTGATTTCCATAATGATTTTCATGTCTAACCTTTTTTCAGCATGCTGTAAAGTGGTAAAAAATTCCCATAAATGTAAATAATAATTTCCTGTTATCAATTTATTTTTTCACGCATTGTTACCACTAGTATTAAAGTGCACAAGCTTGTGAAAAAGGTGAATGCCAGTGATTTTCATGTCCGATACTTACTTTCAGCATGCTGTATTCTGGTGAACACTTTTGCCATACCTAACTCTTATTGATCATTTTTCTAGTAACAGTTTATTTATTTGATGCTTTGTATCCCATATTTTAGTGCATAAAATGTGAGAAATTATGACTTTCATAGTGGCTGCCACATCCGATACTTACCTACACCAAGCTGCCAACTCGGTGAACACCTATGCCTTACGTACCTCAAATTCACCCTTTTGGGGTTAAAATTAAATGAATTCATGCTTCGTGTTCATTATTTTAGTGCATAGGATGTGAGAAAGGGTGATTTTCATAGTGATTTCCATGTCCGATACTTACACTATGCTGGCAAGTTGTGAACACCTATGCCTTACTCACCTCAAAATCATCATTTTTTGGTTAAAATTCAATTCATGCTTTGTGTGCATTATTTATGTGAAAGGGGACTTAAATAAGTTCTTTTTATGTCCGGTAGGGACGTAGGTAGGTGGTTTTCTGATTTAGGTTAGGTTAGGCTCATGAATGACCGGTGCGGGAGCTTCAGGGCCACTATCCAGATACGACCACTTTCCAGTCATGCCTTTGGCTCTATTACGTCGGATAGTGGGAAGGTTACTGTATTTGCTATTATTATTATTATTATTGGTGCCTGGTGGTTTGGTGGGTAATTATGGCACTCTAATCGGATTGAGCTTGTGAAGGTTTATATCCAAGGGGTGGTTGGGCTTTATTGCTCACATAATGCCACTCAGGGATGAATGAGGCTGGTCACTCTCATCTTAAATGTCAGGACCAAATTGCCTAGCCCCGGGCTTCTACCTCCTCTGTGGGGTGACATAGGATTGGATGATGAATGGATGGATGGATGGATTATCTTTACTCTTCCTTCTGCCTCAGGTGACTTAACTCTTCCTCTTCTTTCTTTTCTTTATTCTTTCCTCCTCCTTCTGCCTATGGGAGACTTTACACACCTCCCTCTGTCTTTCCTTCATTCTTTCCTCTTCCATCTGCCTGTGGGGGACTCGACACTGAGTAACAAGCCAGATGGTTTCCTTGTACACCAAGAAACCATTTACTCTGCTTGGTGGTAAACCATATAACCAAATTATGGCGCCTTGTGGTTTAGTGGGTAATTAACAGAGTTGTAAAAAGTACCCTGCTTTGACACTTAAGTAAAAGTATCATTACACTGACAAAATATTACTCAAAGTACAAGTGAAAGTACCCAAAGTTAAATGTACTCAAGTAAAAGTAAAAAAGTACCTTGTTCATGACTTAAGTAGTGAAAGTAAAATGTAACTATTAAACTGTCTATCGTCTCAGATATTATATACAAATTATCTGTCTATCTCATCCAACCCTGTGTCGCCCCATGAGGAGCGTAGGAACCTGGGGCTAGGCAGGTTGGTCCTGACATTTAAGATGAGAGTGACCAGCCTCACTCATGCCTACATTCACCTTTAGATTCCGTTTCTTACACACTCTCCCAAACTCATCTACCAAGCCTTGCAGCTCCCCTTCATCTTCGCTCAACAACACAGTATCATCTGCAGACAACAGTACAGGGAGTTTCCACACACTGCCCTCTCTCACTAGGGCCGCTCCAACATCCACTGCCTGACCTTGTATCTCTTTTATAACCCCATCCATGTACAGATTGAACAACCATGGAGACATGACACATCCTTGTTTCAAACCAACCTTCAAATGGAAAGATTCACTCAGTTTGCCATCCACAAGCACTGCAGCCTTAGCACCCTCATACATACTCTTCACTGCCTTCAACAACTTCCCATCCACTCCATATATTCTTAATACTTTCCACAATCCATGTCTATCCACCCTGTCATATGCTTTCTCCAGATCCATGAAGGCTGCATACAACTTCTTTCCCTTCTCTAGAAACTTTTCCACTAAGGATCTAAGAATGAATATCTGGTCTACACAACCTCTTCCCTTCCTAAAACCTCCCTGTTCTTCTCCAACTAATTCCTCTATAATTTCCCTAACTCTGCCAATAAGTATCCTACCATATACTTTTCCTATTACACTGAGAAGGCAAATGCCCCAATGATTACCACACACTGCTTTTTCCCCTTTTCCTTTGTACAGAGGAATAATTATACCTGACTTCCAATAATTCGGGAATCTACCCTCCTCCCACGCCAATCTGCACACCTTCCACATCCATTCTATTGCTGTCTCTCCCCCATGCTTCAGCATTGCACCACACACTCCATCAATTCCTCGAGCTTTCCCCATTTTAACTTTCTTCATTGCTTCCACCACTTCCATCCTACTGATTTCTTCCTCTCTTCTCACAACCCACCTTCTCCCCGCCATTCCCCAGCCACTTGTACTTGCATTACTTTCATTCTCTATGTTCAACAGTTCATTAAAGTGTTCTCTCCATCTGTTTACTTTTTTTCAAATGAAGATGGGGTCAGATCAGAGTCTATGAGAGAAACGTTTGCAAGTGCTGCTAAGTAGGTGAGTGCTATGCCTCCTCCCGGATAGTCAACAGCAGGCCTGGGAATACTTATAATAGAATGTTTTAGGCAAAGCACTGTGAATAATAACAGTATCTGACTCATACAACCAGATTTCAGTCAAGCACAAAATGTCAATCTCATGCTGATTTAGACCTTCATTAATATGGTCTGTCTTATTATGGATGGAACAAATATTTGAAAGACCCATCCTTACCTGGTTCAAGAAGGACGTAGTCAGTTTTTTGAATGGTTGAGATTGGTGTTTTCAGTCAATCTGTTCCTATGAGAAATCATAATTGGACAGTCTCTACTAGATGCAAAATGGGCGACTGTGACTTAGTATTAGCTTCTTGATGCCTTAACCCCTTAACCGAGGGTCGTCACTTCCGTGACGCTCGGGCGCAATGGATCATACCGCGGGGCGTCACTTTTGTGATTCTGTGTTGTTTTGAAGTCGCCCAGGCTTTCAGGTGGTGACTTGTATCATCTGTCAGCACAATGTCCAACAATAGTCAGAGCTGCTAATGTCATCAGTACTCCCATCCATTGTTGACAATTTAGCCATTTTCCCCCATTCTAGACTCCCCTCCCTACCTCCCCTCCATTATCCTCTCGTGTCGTCTACTCAGCCGCTCTGAGCTACACAAATCTTCACCGTATTTTTCCACTGATTTCATCCATTGAAATGAGCCCTATGCCTTATTCTCATACAAAATAATTTATATTTTAAAAAAATAAGGTCATTGGTAGTGCTATACTCCTGGAATCGGCTAATTATCACTTGGCAACATCCAACCTGCACTCGTTTGCTAATTTCCCCTGCTTTTTTCCCCTTGAAATATGTCATATGAGCTATTCTCATTATATAAGAAAGGAAGGGAGAAGCCTGAGTTTCGTTTCGTTTCGTTTCGTTTTTGAAGGCTCCAACATGCTTGCATCGTCGGCCTTGGTCACCTAATGGCGGCTCTCCACGCTGCTCGATCCCTGGCAGCCTCCCTGTTCAGTCCCTTAACCCTTAAGTCACACTTAATGACCTCATCCCATGTCTTTCTCGGTCTACCCCTCCCAACCCCTCCCCCAATATTAACACCTCTCACCCTCTGTACCCAATTATCATCCCCCATCCTCTCCACATGTCCAAACCAGCTCAGCCTACCTCTCCTCATCACAACACCAATACACTCCAGTCCTCACCTGGAACTGCCTAGTTTATTATGTATTGTCTAGATATCCTACAACTTACTTCTTAGCATATACATTAGCAGCTGACATTTTCAAACTCTTGGCTGCCGAGATACGTACATCTCAGTTCATTGTCGTCCTTCAAGGTGGAAGCATGTCGCAGTCGCGCCCCTCCATTTCTGCCGTTTTTACGCCCATTATAAAAGGCCCTGTGACCTCTACCTCTACTAAACATCGTGTGGGAAGCGGTAAAGGACTGTAGATATATATATATAAGTGTAATAAAGTACTAGAAATAATAAAGTGTGAGTGTGTATATGAATAAGAAATGACAGAATACGAGCGGCAAATTAGCACGAGTGGGCGAGTTGGAGGCTTGTACGCGCTTGTATTTTACGTTGCTTTCACAGTGTTTTTTTTTTTTTCTGGAGTATGGATTCCAAACTACTTGGAAATCATTGAATAGTGTTTCGAGTGATAATATCAGGCAGTGGTATTCATATTACGGGATGTCGGGAAGTGTAAAGTGGAGACTTAGTTACCCAACTTCAGAAGTCTCCACAAGTCCTACGGTAGTTGACGAGTGCTAAAAAAAACATCCCAGGAGAAAGCTGAAGCTATATGCCATATACATATTTAATAATAATATTCTAGGACTAATAACTGATTTTTGGCAAATATTTTTAAAAAGTCAGTCGGAGTGCAGATTTGCCCGCAGGACGGGCACGACGCGCCTCCGACAACCCCACGGTTAAAGGGTTAAGGAGGAGCTGTTGATGCATTTGGGAGAGTATCTGTTACTACAATCCTTAAACTTATGGGCCCCAACACAAAAAACACATTTAGGTTCATAATTTTCCTTAGAACACCTCTCACTAATTGAAAACTAACTAGCTGAAAAGTGAAAACAGCAATGGTAAGTTGTACTTTACTAACATATTTGACCAGGATTTGGCACCTCTCTTTAACTTGACAGTCTCGGATTGACTGTCCGATAAGTGAATGTGAAGCTGCACGTGGAATAATTGTGCACCTACAGGTTGAGGCAGGATTTCGGGGGCTTGGATGGTGAGTGAATGGAGGTGTGACCCATTCAGGCGGCCAGGCTTTCTTTAGTATCTCATTCTTTCATTTTTTTTTTTCTCCTGGCTCTGGACTCAGACTCACTCCTACTTAAGTTGGGAAAAGAGGTCTGGATGATGATGATGAAAGTTATTAATATATGTATTTTAAATGTATCAGCTTTTATTTATATTTATGTGAACTGCTGTGTTTTACTACAGGTGACTGGTGGTTAAGAGGTGTGGGACATATGCCTTAAATACACAACAGCCAGTTCTCAGCATACCAGAGGTGCTTAATGGGCTCCGATGATTATGTGCAAGGTAATGGCTTAGGCCTCTTGTGTATGATGACAACTTTAGCATTTTATCCCAGCTATCTCCAGACAGTTTTATTCAGCTCAGGGGAGACCTTTTGAACTGGAGAGGATAGATGTAGCCTTCAGTAGTCTGTTACTCATGCTAGATCTTTCCTAAGTTGAATAATATTGTCTGAAGATAACATGAAACAGCCAGTAAAGGACATAATTTGAATGAACTGGTTAACCGGATTGTGGCTGATCCAAAATGTTTATGCTGTCATTCCTTGCCAAGTGCAGACCCTTAAACAGTGTTAATTCAACAGTACATCTTGATTTTACAAAGCTGTGAATTATTTAGGTGGAAGCACCACATAGGGAAATTTTGCTTTTTGAGAAGATATAACTGTACAGTATTGCCTCACTTTGAACCCTCAGAAGGATTATACAGAAATTGGTAGATGGTAGTCTAATGATAGTTCTTGTTTCAGATTCAGCTGAAAACAGACCACATGAAAACTAGAAGTGAATCAAAAGCACCAGATTTGTGGCCACTACTAGGAACTCACAGAACACTGAAGGACTGGTTGTAGGTATGAGTGACATCATGCCTGTTGGTGCAGTCCATCAAAATGATGATCTTCTGGGCTCATCCAACCAACCTTCTCAGTGTGGTAAATTAGCAAAGCAGGACAAAATACATAATTTTTTGAGCAGAGGAAGTGGAATGTTGGCCATATAGTTGTAGCTTTCATAATTATTGAGTGTCTGAAGTGGAATGCAAAGCATATATATGTGATATCCTCAATATTAGCATTTGATGACCTATTCAGATCTTGCACAAAAAATATAAGGTGTTAAATCCTGTATTGAAGTCAGTCCCCGAGTGTCACTTTAGTCATACATAATCTTGTATACAAAGGAAGTCTTTGTTATGCAATGCCTAGCTTTCTCTTTTGTTATTAAGGCCATAGTAAGTTATAGACGTATATCATATTAAAAGTCCATTCGTTTCAATATAGCTGATTCATCAGTTTTCCAAATTTACCTTACCAGTCTATCTATCTGTCTATCGCCAGACGCCTCAATCCCGAACGGGATTTGCCACTTTAATATGAAGCTGATTTGCCACTTTATATTATTAGTTGTATGGCAGTATTTTGGAATATCCCCGACAGATAGTAAGGACTGTCTGTAATTGGTTCTTGTAGAGATTTATATGCATGTTTTAGTCAAATTTTTTATGATCAGTAATACCTAATCATCCTAAACCTAATTATATTTTTATGGGAGTCAGGCTTGTAGTGTGCCATCGTCTGATAGAGATACTTTTTTGTTACACACTTTTAAAATTTTAGTGGTTTGGGCACACACACACAACTAATGTATATTTAACAGCTGGTTCCCAGAGTCACTTGATCTTGCTGAAAAACCTGTGTATGTGTATTATCGGATTGTAGTGTTACAGGATTGCGTCAGGTCAAAATTCTCAGTCTTCAGTAACTGTTTTATCATCAGTTTTTAAAAGTTTATGAATGGTTTGGACACACTTAGCTTCATCTGTTTCCAAGGGTCATATATGTGTGTGTGTGTTAATCCAGTGAAAGTGTTTTTGGCTCATTCTTGGGTGTAAAGTTGAGCAGGTTTGAGGACAGAGACAAGGTGCGTGATGAAACTGGGCCACTCCAACAACTTAGCTGAACTGTGGTTGCATGTAATTTGATGAGTCTTTGGCATGAGGTAGCAGGGAGTCTTTTTGGCCACCAGTTAAAGTGAATCTCCAATCTGATGAGACACAGCCATCAACTGAGCTGAGTGGGGTTAGGAACTTGTTCAGGTTAGAAGTCAGAACAAACACACTATACTGTACTAGTGTTGATTGTGGTTGCTTGTTTATAGAGTGGAGAAGAGATGAGAGGACTTGAAGGCTGTTGCACTCTCTGACTGTGATCTGTAAATAAAATAGCTACTGGTGGCAATAATAACAGAAAAGATAATATACTTACTAAAGGCATTCATTGGGCCTATTATGTTCTAAACCTATTACCACAGGAGGTTTATACAAAGCTGAATAAACTGTCAAGTGGTAGCACGAATAACGTGAGAAATAATATCGTCTCAAGGCGTAATTGAAGTGAAGGGAGAGAAATAAAATCTGAAGGTGTCACACTGAAGAGAAGTGGTAGAGAGAGAGACTAAGAATAAATTATGGTGTCACATTGAACTGGAATGGTAGAGAGAAAGAGAGAGAGAGACTAAAAAGGTGTCACATTGAACTGAAGTGGTAGAGAGAGATGAAGAAAGTTGTCACATTGAACTGAAGTGGTAGAGAGAGACAAAGAAAGGTGTCACATTGAACTGAAGTGGTAGAGAGAGACTAAGAGTAAAGATGGAGGTGGAACGAGCCAGACTGGAGGCTGAACGTACCAGAAGTATGATGATGGAGATGTGTCAGGAGGGGCCAATGGGACCTGTGCCACCAGTTAAGTGTGATGTTGGCAGTGTGGAAGTGTGCATCCAGGAAAGTATTGCCCAGTCTGCTCAACAGTCAGCCAAGAAGAAGTATGAGTGTCCTGAGTGTGGGAAATTGCTTGCCAGTAAGAAGAACCTCAACCAGCACACACTGATCCATGCAGGGGTGAAGGAGTTTGCGTGTACTGAGTGTGGTAAGATGTTCACGCATAAGAGCTACCTCACCCAACACATGGCCATTCACTCAGGAATCAAGAAGTTTGAATGTGTGGAGTGTGGTAAGGCGTTTACACATCGGGGTGACCTCACCAAGCATGCTGTCATTCATACAGGTGTGAAGGAATTTGAGTGTCCTGATTGTGGTAAAATGTTTGCGCGAAAGAGTTATCTGGTCCAGCATTCGTTGATTCATTCAGGAATCAGGAAGTTTTCATGTATACAGTGTGGCAAATCATTCTTGCATAAGGGTGATCTCACCAAACACAATTTAATCCACACAGGAGATAAAAAATTTGAGTGTCTGGAGTGTGGTAGATTATTTGCTCATAAGGGTGATCTCAATAAACACAATCTTACCCACACAGGAGTGAAGGAGTTTGAGTGCAAGGAGTGTGGGATGATGTTTGCCCGTAAGAGTAATCTCACCCGACACTCCCTCACACACTCAGGAGATAAGAAGTTTGAGTGTCCGGAGTGTGGGAAGATGTTTGCTCGTAAGAGCCACTTGACTCAGCACTCAATAACTCATTCAGGGGTAAAGAAGTTTGTGTGTGAGGTTTGTGGTAAGCTGCTGAAAACTAAGCATAATTTGGTTGAACATATTGTAAGTCACTTGTAAGTCACGGAGTTCAGATGTTTAGAGTGCAGTAGACCCTCAGTTTGCACCACTGATGTAACCAGAAATTAAACATGCAAATTTTGCCACTGAAACCACCCATGTTATATGGCTAATTGATATGGTGAAATCCCAAAATTTTTCTAAAGTCTCCCCTTTGCCCTCTTGAAAAAGTTTTACCACATCTGATCCAATAATCCCTGTAGTACGCATACAACCTCTAACAACATCACTAGGCATAAAAAAGTGTTAGAGTGTACAGAGTGGAAAATGAGTGGTGATCACTTACCATGACAGGGGATGGAGCAGTGTTTGGGTATCAGGGAAGGGGGTATCTGAGGTTGAGAGGCTAGGGAAGGAGAAATGAAGTGTCTCTAACCCCTCTAGGGCTGAGGCTAGGCCTGGAACCCCTCAGAGGGTCTTCTCCAGTCATTGTCATTGGCAGGTTGTGGGGAGTTGGGTGCTGCAGAGGTTCTAGACTGGGGAGACTAATGGTGAGGCAGGCACTGAGGCTGGTGCTGGGAAGGTAGGTGATGATGAGGGTTTGGGATGACTCACTGATTTTTTCTACAAGTTGCTCCCTCTGCTGCCATAAGATGCAGTCATTTTTGGAGCTGATCAGCAATATCAAACACCTGGCTGCTGACAAGTGGGTCCCTCAGCGTGCTGTGGTTCGGCTGCTGATGGTACCTGCTGTGTGGCCTCAGGTGCTAGGTTCTCTTCCTCCTCAACCTCTTCAGTGTGGCTGAAGATTACCTTTCGGGAGCAGTGTTGTGGAGGATGTTGTCTCGAGTGATGCAGCGGAACCCTCCCAGGTTCTTGCTGGGTCACCTCTGCTGCCTGGTGCAGGACATATGTGACCAGTTTTGCTGACACAGCAGTGTAAACTTGAGGTAGCAGCTTTCACCACCTGTGCTGAATAGATTCCTTGCTAGTGTTCCAGGCAGCAACAATTTTTTAAAAATGGCATCCTTTATATTAACTACTAAACCGCGGGGTTCTTTGAGGCCTTTCTTGCCCTTCCTGCTTGTGGTAATTCGCGCTTCAACTGACTTTTTTTTAATACTTGCCAAAAATCCGTTTTTTGTCCTAGAGTATTATAATTTTTTATATGCATAATGGCACCTACCTTCAGCTTTCTCATGGGATGTTTTTTTAGCACTCGGCGACTATCGTTTGACTTGTGGAGACTTCCGAAGTTGGCTCACGAAATCTCCACATTTACACTTCCCAGCAGCCCTTACTGTTTATACCAATGCCTGATATTATCACTGAAAACACTAAACTATTATTTCCCAATAGGTTTGATCCCTTGCCACTGACTGTCACGAGAGTGATGCTTTGCGGTTAAGTGGTTAAACACCTTCCAGAATATTTTTTATTGTTGTTGCATGAGGGTTTGCTATCAGAAGTGTTATTAGGTCAGCCTCGGTCTGCCCAGTCCTCAGATACCATTACTGCCATCTTAGTCCCCTGACCAGTTGCCTGTCTCATAGCTTCATAGTTGCAGGTTGTGGTGGCCTCCTTGTCAAGAGGTTGAACAACACCAGTGGTGCTGGGTGGCAGGAAAACAAGCTCAATGACGGTGATGGCCAATGAGATGTGGATGATCCGGACACTTATCCATAACCAAGAGCACTTTAAAAGAGAGATTTTTCTGTCCGCACTGCCTCTTGGCTGTGGGGACAAAACATTTTATCGATGATGTTGTCCATCCCATGGAATTGTGCATCTAGTCAACACCCAACATCTTATTTTCTTGGTGCATCACTCTTGGCGGTGTAAATATATAGATTGCCAAAGGCTTTACCATACATTCACCTGTGGTGTTACAAACAGTAAAATAAGATTCTCTTTACAAGTCTTGTATCAATGTCCCAAGCTTTCCTCCTTTGTCTGGAAGAGGGAAGGCATTTCATCTATACCGAACACTTGATATACTGTAACCACTGTTCTCTTCCACCTTCCTAAAAGAGGCGGGAAAGCCTTGGCCATGGCCATGTCCATAGCCTCTACCTTGCCACACACCTGAACATAGTGCAGTTGTTTGTGCTCTTGGAATCTTGGAAACAGCCCTTGCCAGCAGAGAAGGTTGGAGATTTTCAGCTTGCATCACTTGAGCAACTTACCCATAAATTCGGTTGTCTATCGATGAATGACATTACTGTCCACTTCCATATGCACTTCCCTCTGAGGACAGAAGAACTTATAAAGCACTTTTTCCTTTTTTATTAACACGTCATTTCCTACAGGGAACGTCTTCTTGTGTCATTGTGAGTTCCAGGTTGGACTGTGCGCTTTGTCTTTTCACAGCATTTTTTCACTGTCGACTTGTTTAGGTGCTATGCAGTGTTGACCTTGCATTCCTTAGCATTAAGTCGACAGACAATCTCTTTCTTCTTCTCGAGAAACAAGGCACACACTGAGACCTGTCCTTAGCACCACCGGTGGGCACAGCGGAAGACTGGTAAGCCACGATACTAGGATCACACGGACTTTAATGCAAACGGGGAAACCAGGGGGCAAGGTTGGCTGGTGGAGGCAATGAGGAAAGGGAAAGGAAAAGGAGAGAGAGGGGGAGGCGGGGGAAGGGTGCATTGTGCACATGCACAGAAGCCACATTGGTGTGCATCACCACTCGGGGCCAGTGAATGTCGTCACGGAAAGGGGTCTGAGATCTGGGATTTTCCTGCACAAAGTTTTATTTATTATTTATTTATTCCCCACATATACTGGGATGGGTCAGGATTTATCATTCCATACAAAACATTTTTTGTGCAAATTGGTCCTACATAAATTGAGGGTCTACTGTAGGCTGTATAGAGCTAAGAGCCTTCAGAGCCTGAAAGTATGGAATAAATCCCATTTTTATATGATGATTTTAGAAGTATGTTGATGAAAGAACATGTCTGACCTTTATGTATCATTACCGACTACACTCTGTAAAGGGATGCAGGTTAATAACATATAACAATTACAGATGGCAGGTTAATAACGTATAACAAATACAGATGTTCTAAGGCACTGATGAGGAGCCTACATGTGGTGACACTGTGCACCTTGGGTGGAGGCATTTCAGTGTCCACCTAGGAGCCAAACTTCCCCTTACAGTATTTCCCTGCACCTCACCCAGGCAAGAACCCTAGTCCAACCTTTAAGACTCACTGCCTACCACATGGGAGTACTGAATCCCAGTAAGGTGTATGTATTGTACTGTACCTGTAGGACAGCCTAACATAAACAGTTGTGTACCTGTGTTCATTGATGGGTCTGTTTAGCCAGACAGACTTGGATTAAGGAACAACAAAAATGTGTTCCATTATTGGCCATATGAAATTAGGGCTTTGTATATGCTTTGTACACTCAGTTTTAATAATACAGCCAAAAGCATTACTTAGCTAAACAATTTGCCAGCATTTGGGATTGAGATAATAACATATAGAAGTTATACTCACTCTTTTTATTCTGACTTGGCCTAAAGTTGACATCTTTGCATCTTGAATAGTGAGTTGTGGCAAGAGATGAAAACTAGAATATGATGCTTGTCACAAAGAAGTGCTGTGGAAGGGATGTACTCTTTCTGCCATCAAGCTACATGAAGTAATCTGTAAAAGAACATAATTTGGAGCCATGTCAGTGTGAAAAGAGTATAGCTTGTCCATCGTTACTTGGCAGAGATTTTCACACTTGTGCAGCCAGTTAACCATACCTAAATAGCAGAATAAGATAATAACAGTACTATGGCCTTACAACCTTTACAGATTTTTTTTTTTTTTTTGTATAGCCTCCCCCTCTCCCCCCCAAAAAAATCCTGGTAAAGAAACTGACATATTCTGTATAGCAAGGAAAAGGAGAATCTAATGAAAAAAGGAAAGAAAAGTAACAGTGAAAAATACAAACAGAAGCACCCAGTAAAAAAAGATAACAGATGGCAAGAAGAAAGTACAGCAGACCCTTCTTATATGATGAACCAGTATGTGATGAATCCTTTTTACGGTCATGAAAAGTTACAACCCCATTTCATTATACAATAGAATTTTTACTTTTACAGTGATATTGATCCCACATGAAGCCTCACGGGTCAGTGTACGATAACTGTTTTCGCTTATACAATTGGCCTCATGCACTTCCACAGTCATTTATTTTTCAGAGATGGCCTTTGCACTGGTCACTATCAGGTGTGTTGGTGTCAGTGATGGAACAGTTGTGTGGTGTTCGAATTCAAGCAGCAAGTGAAGTGCAAGGAAGTGAAATAAAAACCAGTTTAGGGGAGCTGGAAGCATGTTTTTAGACTTTGTTGGGTGGGTGACTCTTGGCAAAAAACTTATCCCCATGGAACCCATGTTAAAATTGACCCGATGTACAATATTTCGTTATGCGATGGATTTTTAAAAACATCCTTACTGTAATATGAAGGCATGCTGTACCCAAATAAAATGAAAATGGAGACATAATAAGCAGAATTTTCTAGTTAAATATGGTGACATACAGAGCAATAAAAAGAAATAGCTACTCATTATAAAAGTTGACATTCGTTTCGTTTCGTTTTGTTTTTGAAGGCTCCAACATGCTTGGATGCGTCGGCCTTGGTCACATAATGGCGCCTGTCTATGCTGCTCGATCTATGGCAGCCTCCCTGTTCAGTCCCTTAACCCTGAGGTCACACTTAATGACCTCATCCCATGTCTTTCTGGGTCTACCCCTCCCAATCCCTCCCCCAATATTAACACTTCTCACCCTCTGAACCCAATTATCATCCCCCATCCTCTCCTCATGTCCAAACCAGCTCAGCCTACCTCTCCTCATCACAGCACCAATACACTCCAGTCTCATCCTACCTCTCAACTCTTCAATCGCAAACCCAGCCTCCCCAGGCCTTGCACGCAAGGGATGCACCACACATCCACCTAATCATTGTCATTTTTGTATGTTTAAGCCTGCGAATATCCTCTACTGCCCAGGTCTCATTACCATACAGCATCACACTCCTTAACACATGCGGCATACAAAGAGCCCTTAGCATGTAAGGAGAGTCCTTTCAATGTCAGGAGAGGCAACAGCTCCCTGAACTTCTTCCAACCACTTCTCACTCTAGCAACCGAGCTAGCTCCATCCCCACCTCCAGCACATAACATGTCTCCCCAATAACAAACATTATAATAAGCAAAATTACCTGGTGGAAAAAGCAAAAGTACCTGATGGAAAAAGTAACATAAAGAAAGAAAAGGAGTTCCCAAATAAAGGTGACATAACAAACAAACTTGCCTGGTGAAAAAAAGGTGATGAACGTAGTGGGAAAAAGAAATAGTTACCCATTTAAAAAAAACTTATATTTGACCAGGAATTCCCATACTTGACCTGCCATCTGCTGTGTGAAACTGTATGAAAGTCTCCTATCATTGTCTGGTTTCTAATTCCCTCATTTGCACATTAGCTTCTCTTAGGATACTGAATTATCACTATCCCTACTAACCTACCATAGGGTTCTTAGTGGTAGTGTGAAGCAGTATAACTTATGTGATCAACCCTTCTGATCCGAGGACATATTTCTTTTTATTTTTGCAATGTTCTTGGGATGATTCTTTCCAGCATATGAGAGCCTTTGATATAGGAGTAGATATAGCCTTCTTTAACTCTGTACATCCTAGGTGACTCTCCTAAATGGACTAAATCATTTGATAGTAGTAATAGAATTTAGAATATGTCATTGGATTGAAAGTGTTAAGACAACTGGATTAAGTGCTATGATATAAAGGTATTTGTGTAAATTTAACAGTTTTGCATGTGTTGTGAAGTTTTATCACAATGTAATGCCCATTTCCTGTTGATCAAGTGTATTTGTATTGAAAATAAAAAAATAAATTAAAACTGGTGTAGCTGCCCTTTTATCTCTTCCTTCCTTTTTGCCTTCCTTCCTCTAATGTCCTTTCCTTCCTCTTCTTTCTGTCTATGGGTGACTGTACACTGAGTGACTAGCCAAATGGTTTCCTGTACACCAGGAAACCATTTACTACGCTGGGTGGTAATCATATAACCAAATTATGTCTCCTGGTGATCTAGTGAATAATTAAGGCACTCCAACTGGATTGAGCTTGTGTTGGTTCATAGCCAAGGAGTGATTGGGGTTTATTGTTCACGTAATGCCACTCGTGGATGAGTGAGGCCGGTCACTGTCATCTTAAATGTCAGGACCATCTTGCCTAGCCCCGGGCTCTGATGCTCCTCATGGGGCAAAACAGAATTAGACGATGTATATATGTATGTACTGTATGTGATATTAATATGTGCCATATATGTCAGTATGGAAGGTTTTATTGAACCAGACTTCATAGAAAAATTTTCAGTGTGAGAAATTTATGTAAATCATGTGCCTTGCTCTCAACTAATTTTGATGGTCCATTGACTGTTTGAAAATGGGCAACTTGGCTTTGCAGTAATAAATTAGTAACATGTTGAGTGCAATGGACTGGCCATGATTGGTGATGAGAATGTTGAGGGAAGAAATGTGGGATGATAGCTAAGCAACTCACTCACATGACTCGGACACAGACCTGTCCAGGTGAGACATGTGCATCATGACGTCCAAGAAACTGACACCCGTTAACAGCACAAGTATCCAGGGTTCTTGAGTAGCAAGTCATTTTCCAGAATGGAAATCAGTAGTCCACAGAGTAAAACTGTGACCCCAGTTGTAATTGAGGTGGTCAGTTCAGAGCTTATGCAGGCCCTTGTGATGTCATGCTCAGCTTGAGCAAAGCATAATATAACCCTGGTCAGGTGTATAGTTAGCTCTGGTGTGTGTTTAGTCTGTGACTGTGTTTTTTGTTGTTTGTGTGTGTGTGTTCTTATCTAATTGTACAGTCGGCCTAAGAAGTGACGGCGGAGTATCCAGAAGTTATAGCTCAGCGATGATGCACATACTCTCCTTATATATTTACAAGGTGAAACCTGTTATGTAAAACTGTTACAGAAAACAGTAAGCAAATGTCGAATTACCAGTATATTTCAAAATTGTAGGAAGCAGTGTGTTTGTAACAATAATAGGAAATCCTAAACGAAACTAATTGAAATGTCAAAACAATCGCTCAGCGACAGTCAGGAATAATTTGCAGAGTTCATACCAAGTATGGTAATAGGCAATAATTTTTAGTAGCATAAGACTTAAAATGCACACCAGGTTAGTCCCTCGTACACAGAAGTATGACGAAGATGCAACCCCCACCCCAGGAGGCAACGACAGGGAGGCTAAGTTAGAGCACGCACACTCCGGGCTACAGGGGATTATCTCCCCCGCTACCTTATGCCCCTCTCGCCAACAACCAACACCAACCGGAGTGTGCAGTAACACCAGACTATGCTCCAGCCAGGCCAGCACTCCACAGGTTCAAGGTGGGGCTAATCTGGTAGCCCCAGACAGCACCTTATTGACGGCCACTTGCCGCAGCAGGGACGAGACGGCCATCTGCCGCTCAGCAGCTGCTTCCCTCCCTTAGCAGGATCGAGTAACAGCCACCAGCCGTACCCGGCGGGAGACGACCACCAGCCGCTCCTGGTTAATAAACCTTCCCAGAGACAGGGACTCAGTGACGGCCACTAGCCACACCAACAGTCAGGTGACAGCCACCAGCCGCATTACGACTGCCTCCTCAAGAGAGGACAGTAACTTGGTGACAGCCATCAGCCACACTTGCAGGAGGGTGATGGCCACTAGCCACACCTGCACCCCAGTGATGACCACCAGCTGCATTAGGGATGTAGTCTCAGTGGGGCAAGACAACTCAGTAATGGCCACCAGCCGTACCGACGAGTGTGTGACGGCCACCAGCCACAGTCCGCCCACAGTCCCATCAGGAGCACAGAAACCCAGGGACGGCCACTAGCCGCCCTGGACAAGAGACGGCCACTTGCTGTTCTGCGCCCGTTGCTCTAGGGGACTTGGCAACAGCCACCTGCTGTGCTGAGGAGGGAACAGCTACATGCTGCCCCTCTCCCGTTACCCCTGTGCCTTCCCCATTCGAGGACTTCCCCTGCTCGCCGACCTCCACCTGTGGCAGAGCGGGATCCCTCACCCTCATTCTACCCAGAGACTCTTCTCTGGAGGAGGTCTGGGAAGGTCCCGTGGTACTACCCGGAGTCCGAGCCATACAACCTGCTTCCCGGCGACACCAGCACCTGACAGACTCTTCACAGCACCATCAGACGGAGGCACAACCAGTGAGAGACTGCAGCCCACGGACCCGCCGGGACAGCCCTGGGACACCGAGCCAAGGCCTCCCCCATCCCGCCAGACGACGTCTTGTTCCCCGGAGTAGGTGCCGACATGTGTGCCTGCTCTCCCTGTTCGGGCCCAGTCCAGCGGCCCGACCCTAAGGCCCCTCCTCCGCAGTGGGCACCTCATTATGCTGCCCCGCAGCTGATCCCAGACAACCTGACCCCCAGCAGCAGTCCCATACCAGCAGCAGTCTCGTACCACCAGAAGGCCGCCTCACCTGGCAGGACCCTGACGGCACCGGGTGGACACCTGTAGCAGCCCAAGACTGTGCCACCCAGCAGCGGTCTCAGACGAAGGCTGCTTCACCAGACAGGACTCCCTCAACACGGTTGGCACCTGTAGCAGCCCAAGGCTACGCCACTCCACGCAGTGTCCTCTGATCCTGACTGAAAGTGCCTATACTTTTCTTTGTTGTATCGTGTGATATATTTCCCAAGTATTGTATTCAGTTGTAGTCAAATAAGGTAATACACGTGTAAGGTTGTTCAGAGTTTTTATGCCCTATTACTAGAGTTGTTACAATACCTAACCCAGTCTAGAAAGAGGACCCCACACTAGGCATCATGTTTGAGGAACAAGTAGTTGGACCTTAAACCCGTCGCATAACAAGACTGAAAAGGAGAGAGATTCAATAAAGAAATAAAATCAGCCATTATTATTTATAAAATAATTTTACTTACAATACTTGGGAATAATTTAAAGTAGAGTATTTCCATTTCTGTTTTTTCCATGGTCCGACAGAAAGCGGGAAATCGGCGTAAGTAAGTAGGACTGTTTTAAAATGTTTGATCAACTAGCATGAAAGGAGACTACTTTTACCCACTGACATGCAGTTATTGCTCTGCATTTGGCCAGTTTTCCATTAAGAAAAATCTCTGGAAGAATCAATATACGCCAGTGAATGAAATATAAAGAAAGAACCTCGGAAATTTGCCGAGAGTCGGAGCTCCTTGGAGAATATCAACTTGTGTCATAACCTATTATCCTCAGATCATAAAATGAGCAATAAAATGTAGAGGTTCATAAACAAATTCATTGAGTTCAAAACTTCGAAATCAGCATTTTCAGTTAACCAGGATGTAGTGGTTTATTTAAAATGAAAGATGTTGCTGATTAAAAGAGAACAGTAAAGTATTGCTTTTGCAATGCAAGAGCTCATACTCGTAAACTTATGTTTTCATCTTCTTTATTGCCTAATGTAAGAGAAAAGGGTAAAATCTGTCAAACCTACTTACAACTGTAAACAAGTTTGCATTACTGGGAATAAAGTAGCTAATTATAATTATTATAAGTGAGGAGAAGATGAGGAGTAAAGGCAGAATGGTCTTGCTGCTATCGCAGGTAGGGTATTAGCCTAATTGTATTACTAAGAATAATTTCATTGTTGTGGCATCCTCATTGTTGCTATATCATCACCATAGCATTTGAAAATGAAGTAGTGTATTGCAGTCACAAGAATTTTCCTTAACTGGTTTTCGAAACTAGAGCATTTGTATTTGAAATCATGGGAAGCAAATACATCAGAAACACGGGGTCATACTACGTGCCGCACGCGGGTTAATACATTACGCATTCATTCAAATCAGGAAATGCATCTAAGTGTTAACTTCTAATATATCACTGCCTCATGTTATTCATTTTACATAATTTTTAGTGTGATATAGTATATATTTTATTTGATATGACGTGATGAAGGCACAGAATTTTTATATTGTATTCACTAAGTTTTCACTGAACATATGGCAGTGCAGAGTGATCGAATGAATCTGAAACTCTGCCATCACTTCTTGGGGCAACTGTACTAATTGTATCTTTACAGGAATGAGTCAGGCTCGTATCATCCTGTGAATTAAACCATTTTTATCATACATATCCTTAACCCGAGGAATCCCATTGACGTATGGGTACGTCATGACATTTTGTCACAGCGACACCCATTGACGTATGGGTACGTCGCGCAATTGCAAGGGTCATAATTTGCACAATTTTCAAGTTTCATGGGTGATTTTTGGTAGGCATATGTGGAAGACCTTCCTCTACCTGCTGTCAAGCGGGGATACTACCTGGCCCCACCTAACCCCCCCTCCCCCTCCCCCCACACTGGGCAATTCACCTGTTAGCAGTAAGCTGGCCAGTAAAGATATGTTACCCCACGGTCTCTACAATGACGAAATTCACGGTGAAAGGGATTCCTGAGGTGGAGGACAAAGAAATAAAGAAGCTAGAGCAAGAAATAAACAAGTGATGAGGTGGTAATGTCATAAAGGAAGGTGACTGAAATACAGGAGATAGGGATTGGAGCCGCAGACGACATGATGGCCAGAGCAGACGACACCAGCACCCCCAACCCCCCCGAGTACCACCGGGGGACTGCCGCTGACACAGAGCGGCTGGGAACATGAACAGCGCACCTGTATCACTTCCCGGCACCCCCCTGGCTCCCAGGTGGTGACCTGGAAAGGTAGCAGTCGCCGGCGCCTAGTCTCTGGCTGGAATTCCACTCACCAGGTAAAGGGTGGAGTTTACAACTCCACGCAACGACTCGGTATCAGCCACAGTCATACCGGGTACGGGGCAGAACCAGTCACAGTCCGTTCCCCAGTTGCATCCCCGCTACAGGGCCGCGACTCGGACGTGTGTCGGCCGATCAGGACAGGTCATAAGCCGTCCAACTCCTGTAGTCGTTCCCCCCAGAGTGGCGCGGCAGTATTGGCCACAAGCCGTACTGGATACGAAGCAGGATCGGCCACAGTCCGTCCCTCTGCTACTAGTCCTCTCAGCTCCACGGTACAGGCCATTAGCCGCACCAGAGCTACAAACTCCTGCACCACTACGACGTCGGCCACTAGTCACGTCAGGCCAGAGGTAGGGCAGGCCATAAGCTGCACTGAAGCTGATGTCCCCTGTGCTACCACGACGTTGGCCACTAGTCACATCAGGTCGGATATAAAGCAGGCCACAGTCCGCTTCTCTCCTACAGGAGGACCTGCAGCCAGAGAGGACCCCTCCCCCGAGCCGTGGCAAGGCCTCACCCGAGGCCTTGGTTCCCTGCAACTCTACCAGGGTGAACAGCAGCCGAAGCAGAGCCCCCGCAGACCCCGCAGCCGACGTCATGCCCTGTCTACTACTCCCCCGGCCCGAGGTCCCTGTGTGACGACCCTGTCAGCGCCGCAGCCCTCCAGCCGTTTCCGCAGTCCAGCCGCCTTGGGTTCCAGTACTCTGGGTCCAAAGTTGCCCTGGGAGTTGCCCCGAACACCGGGGCGCAACTTACCTGTGGGCGAGGGCTCCCTGAGTCTCTCCCAGACTTGACAACAGGCCCGTCTCCTGGCTCTCTTCGGGCCGAGCCCCTGGTTCCACGACTACGTGTGGGGCCCTGTCCAGGGGCGCATCACTCTGCCCTTCCTCCTGACGGAGGAATCAACCTAGGGCCCACCAGTGGTAGTGAAGCGAGTGGACTGTATCTATGTGTGTGCTTTCTAGACCCAGATATATGTGTGCATTAACTTATACCATACGAGTGATTCCCTACAGTGTATTCTCGTGCTAAGAACCCAGAGTATAAGATTGGAAGAGCCTAATAGCTAACCTTGGCCTAACCTATATCCCGAGTAGAGTCCCGCGCCCCCCCAGTGAATGAAACGCCACAGTGGCCAACAGAACAATAATATTGTGTCGATTGTGCCATTCCCTTGTTATTGAAACTCTCCCTCCCCAACACACAGGCACGTGAGTGAAACACCTCAGTGGCTAACAGAAGGAATATATATTATTTCCATCATGCCTTCCCCCGTGCATTAAACCTCCACCCACCCCAGTGTCTGGGCACATTAGTTGGGTATGCCAGAATACTGTAATCCCCCCTTCAGTGATCACTGCGCGGCGGACTCTACCTGAGATAGACTTCCGGCCGACAGGTGTCTATGACACAGGTGTTAACGTAACTTATATACAGTGCTGTCCAGTGCTATACGGGTTTGGGAAATTGTAGTAAATTCATTCCTGTGTCCTGAATCATAAGTGTATTTTATGTGCCATAAGTGCTGGGTAAATAATACCATACTTCTACCAGCCGGTATAGTAAGAGACTTCCCGTCAAGTAAAACCTTGTTTTAAGTGTTAACCCATCCCGGGCCAACCCAGTTTGTAATATATTTGTTGATGTACTATTGTCCCTGGGAAGATATATGGAATACATGTGTGCAATACTTACTGCCTTGTTTTTGTGCCCAGTCCTACTCTTTAGAGTTACCGACCCGGTCTAGAATAGGGACCCGCTGTAGCCTGCGTATTTGAGGGCGAGAAACGGACCCACAAATACGTAGCGTAACACTTACAATAATAAATGTTCAGTCAATCAGTACTGAGCGGCTGGGAACAGGAACGCCGCACATGTATCTCTTCCCGGCGCCCCTCTTGCTCCCAGGTGGTGCCCCAGAAAGGTAGCAGTCACCGGCGCCTAGTCTCCGCACTGAAGCTGATGTCCCCTGTGCTACCACGACGTTGGCCATTAGTAACGTCAGGCCTGAGGTAGAGCAGACCACTAGCCGCACTGAAGCTGATGTCCCCTGTGCCACCACGACGTCGGGCATTAGTCACGTCAGGCCACTAGCCGCACTGAAGGTGATATCCTCTGTGCTACCACGACGTTGGCCATTAGTCATGTCAGGCAGGATGTAGAGCAGGCCACAGTCCGCTTCTCTCCCACAGGAGGACCTGCAGCCAGAGAGGACCCCTCCCCTGAGCCGTGGCAAGGCCTTGCCTGAGGCCTTGGTTCCCTGCAACTCTACCAGGGTGAACAGCGGCCGAAACAGAGCCCCAGCAGACCCCACAGCCGACGTCGGGCCCTGTCTACTACTCCCCCGGCCCGAGGTCCCCGTGTGAAGACCCTGTCAGCGCCGCCGCCCTCCAGCCGTTTCCGCGGTCCAGCCACCCCGGGTTCCAGTGCCCTGGGTCCTCAGTCACCCCGGGAGTTGCCCCGAACACCTGGGCATGACTTACCTGTGGGCGAGGCCTCCCTGAGTCTCTCCCAGACTCGACGTCAGGCCCGTCTCCTGGCTCTCTTCGGGCCGAGTCCCTAGACCCATGACTACATGTGGGGCCCTGTCCAGGGGCGCATCACTCTGCCCTTCCTCCTGATGGAGGAATCAACCTAGGGCCCACCAGTGGTAGTGAAGCGAGTGGACTTTACCTACGTGTGTGCTTTCTAGACCCAGATATATGTGTGCATTAACTTATACCATACGAGTGATTCCCTACAGTGTATTCTCGTGATAAGTGACCAGGAGCCCAGAGTATAAGATTGGACAAGCCTAATAGCTAACTTTGGCCTAACTTAAATCCCGAGTGGAGTCCCGCGCATCCCCCCAAGGGAACGAAACGCCACAGTGACCAACAGAACAATAATATTGTGACGATTGTGCCATTCCTTTGTTTATTGAAACTCTCCCTCCCCAGTGCACTGGCATGCAAGTGAAACACCTCAGTGGCTAACAGAAGGAATAGATATTATTCCCATCGTGCTTTCCCCTTGTGTGTTAAACCTCCATCCACCCCAGTGTCTGGGCACATTAGTTAGGGTATGTCTGGGCATCTCCAAATGTCCCGCTAGAATACCGCAGTCCTCTCCCCCCTCCCCCTTCAATGATCACTGCGCGGCTGACTGTACCTGTGATAAACTTCCGGCCAGCAGGTGTCTATGACACAGGTGTTAACGTAACTTATATACCAGTGCCGTCCAGTGCTATACGAGCTTGGGAATTTGTAGTAAATTCATTCCTGTGTCCTGAATCATAAGTGTATTTTATGTGCCATAAGCGCTGGGTAAATAATACCATACTTCTACCAGCCGGTATAATGATAGATTTCCCGTCAAGTAAAACTTTGTGTTAAGTTGTTAACCCATCCCCGCCCAACCCAGCCTGTAATGTGTTTGTTGATGTATATTGTCTCTGGAAAGATATTTGTAATACATGTGTGTAACAGTCACTGCCTTGTTTTTGTGTCCACTAGTCCTTAGAGATACCGACCCGGTCTAGAATAGGGACCCGCTGTAGCCTGCGTATTTGAG
>JAGKTI010000018.1:64267-74826 GCA_018397915.1 Birgus latro | reverse complement strand
TTATATTTGAGTGCCTTCTCTATCTTTTCTGACACAGTACCGAGAAAAGGTAGAGAAAGGTACATTTCCTCCTTACTCACTGTATGTACAGGTTGCTTTGGACTGTAAATTTTGGCTAAGAATTTTTTAACACAGTAATCAAAAAAAGCAGTGTGTTAAAAAATTCTTAGCCAAAATTTACAGTCCAAAGCAACCTGTACATACAGTGAGTAAGGTGGAAATGTACCTTTCTCTACCTTTTCTCGGTACTGTGTCAGAAAAGATAGAGAAGGCACTCAAATATAATTTTTCTATTTTCTATCCTCAAATAAAGTTCCGGTTTGTTCATAAGAATAATTTTAAGATTCAGTCATTTTTTCATTATAAAGACCGACTGCCGACTGCCCTCCGCTCGTCAATCGTTTATGAATACAAGTGCCCTAGTTGCCATACAGGGTATATTGGAAGCACTATACGAGCTTTCAAGTTAAGGATGGACGAGCATAGAGGTCAGTCGAGCAGGTCAGGTCTCCCTGTGAGCGACCCTCCTCACTCAGCGGTAAGGGAACATTCATATCATTGTAATACTTCTGTTGATCCCAAGAATTTTTGTATAATAGATACATGTACTAGTAAGAATCTAAGAATACTTGAATCCATTCATATTTATAAACGAAAACCTGCCCTAAACAATTGTCTGTCTGCTGTCCCTCTGAATATATTGTGCAGCTAAGTCCCCCCTGTGGTTTAACACTACGTTTTTTTTCTCTCTGTCTTTTATATAAATACGATGAGCCCATGCTCAAATAGTTCTTTTAGGCTTTTTATTAGTTTTCAGGTCATTTTTATCTTTTTAGATCCACTGAAGATGACATAGATGAATATGTCGAAACGTCTGGACATAATAAAAACTGCTGTTCGTTGCAACACTGGTACTGCTTTTCCTGAAACAAGGATGTGTCATGTCTCCATGGTTGTTCAATCTGTACATGGATGGGGTTATAAAAGAGATACAAGGTCGGGCAGTGGATGTTGGAGCAGCCCTAGTGAGAGAGGACAGTGTTTGGAAACTCCCTGTACTGTTGTTTGCAGATGATACTGTGTTGTTGAGCGAAGACCAAGGGGAGCTGCAAAGCTTGGTAGATGAGTTTGGGAGTGTGTGTAAGAAACGGAATCTAAAGGTGAATGTCTTTGAGAAGTGAAGCCAGTGAATGTACAATGAGATTGGATGGGAAAGATATGGAGAATGTGAGTAATATAAGTACTTGGGCAGTGTGATGAGTAAGGATGGAAGTCTGGAGGGTGAAGTGCTCGAAAGGGTGCAGCAGGGAAGGAAGGTTGCTTGTTCGTTGAAAGCAGTGACAAAATACAGGGAGGTGAGCATGGAAGTGAAAAAGTTGTTACATGACAGTATTGTGATACCAACTCTGACATATGGAAGTGAAGCTTGGACCCTGTTGGAAGGACAGAAGTCAAGAGTGAGAGCAGTGGAAATGAGTTATTTGAGAGGAGCATGTGGAGTCACATGGAGAGACAGACTAACAAATGAGGAAGTGAAGGAGAGTTGTGGTGTGGTTGAGGACGTGATGGGAAGCGTTAGGAGAAGCATGTTAAGGTGGTTTGGGCATCTGGAGAGGATGGAGAGTGAAAGACTGACGAGGAGAGTGTATGTGAGTGAGGTGGAGGGGGCGAGAGGGAGGGGAAGGCCGAGGATGAGATGGAGGGATGGAGTGGAGAGGTATATTAGAGAGGGGGGTGTGAGTTGGGAGCGTGGTAGTGAAATGGCGGGGGACAGAGCAACATGGAGGTGATTTGTTTGTGGCCACCCCGTGTGGGATTGAGGCATCTGGCAATAGATAGATTGATTTTTTCCTGTGTAAAGTACAGGTTTCTCATTTCATTCTGACTT
This sequence comes from Birgus latro, assembly GCA_018397915.1. Classification (NCBI taxonomy): domain Eukaryota; kingdom Metazoa; phylum Arthropoda; class Malacostraca; order Decapoda; family Coenobitidae; genus Birgus; species Birgus latro. The sequence continues at coordinate 72,938 of JAGKTI010000018.1, read as the reverse complement.
GCCGTAAGTGCTTGGGATAGATTAAATGCATCTACTTGCCCAAGTGCCAGGGGGTTATCTCATCCTCTTGATGCCCACAGTGGGGGCGGAGGGACATTGGTGACAAGATCGTGACAATGTGAGGTAACTTTTACCTGGTTATGGTGTAGTGGTATGCTGCCTGGCTCTCACCTGAGAGTCCCGGGTTCGATTCCCGGCATAGTGGTAATATATTGAATGATTTTTCCTGTGTAAAGTACAGGTTTCTTATTTCATTTCTCGTAACAGCCGTGGCTCAGTGGGTTAGAGCGCTCTGCTCTGGCTGTAGGGTCGGAGGATCGAATCCACCCAAGGGTCATTGGTAGACATCAGGAAGGGCATCCGGTCATAAAATGCTACACGCTCCAATTCCAAAAAGGCCGACGCATGCAAGCACGTTGCAGCCTTCAAAAAACGAAACAAAACGTTTCTCTCCTTGGTGATTAATTTGGTGAGTTTCAAACACACAGTAGCTAGCATCGGAGGCCACCATTTGGGACGCTGCGGACCAAACCGAACAGCTCATCCTTGGGACGTAAAGACAAGGATACTGTCAGCTAACCAAGGAACAACATCAAATTGCCAACCAAGCCTTGCCTAACATCCCACACTGCTGCCAACCATTGTAATAACCGCAATGAAACTTAACAAATTAATCACTGGTCTGGCCGAGATTCGATCTTAGTACGATGCATTCCAAACGTGCTCAAGTTACCACTGAGCCAAACAGAGGATCTCCACTTTGCCTCTGGGCAACATGGGAATTTATAGGCCCCATTACAGCTGCAAACAATGCTGGCAAGGGATTATTCGTAAACTGTTGTTCACTACTGTACATTAGGCCCCTTTGGACCACATTCAGTGAGAGCGCCATAACTCCGGAGGATGAAGTGCATGAAAGAGTACAGCAGGGAAGAAAGGTTGCTGGTTTATCGAAAGCTGTGATAAGAAATCATGAAGTACGCATGGAAATAAGAAGGTCACTGCAAGACAGTTTTGCGATCTCCATGATGATGTATGGAAGTGAAGTTTGGACCTTGTGGGAAGGACACAAGTTAAAAGTGAGAGCAGTGGAAATAAGTTATTTGAGAGGAGTATGTGGAATTACATGGAAAGGCAGGACTGAAATATGAGGAAGTGAAGGAGCTTTGTGATGTGGATGTGGATGTGATAGAAAGTGTTAGGAGCAATACATTGAGGTGGTTTGGCCATGTGGAGAGGATGGAGAGTGAGAGACTCACTAGAAGAATGTATGTGAGTGAGGTGGAGACCGAGGTTGAGGTGAAGGGATGGAGTAGAGAGGTACAGTATATAAGAGAGGTGAGTGTAAGATGGAAGGTCAGCGAAATGTCAGGGGACAGGTAGACATGGAAGCGATATGTTTGTTGCCACTCCTTATGGGATTAAGGCTATAGATAGATAAACAGTCCTTAACTCTGTATGCTGTACTGTAGTCAGTCTGTTTTTGTCTGACAGAACTGGACCAGTTTTGAATACTGCTGTAAGTTATTATTGCAAGAAATACAATGGACCTTGGTTATGATGTAGAAATGAGTTTTCTTGGTTACTAGTCAGATTTATCCTTCAGTCTGACTGGAGTGGTTGAGGCAATGAGTAGGAGGTGGGTAGATGTTGGCTGAGTACAAGAGATAAAATATAGGGAATGATCAGCCAGAATGATTGCTGGGAGGGATTGTTGGTATGGTACAAGATATTTTAGCAGGGGAGGGCAGATGGTTATGGTGGTGTGGGTGTGCTGGTTAAAGAAAAATGGATGAAATATTTCATGAATATAATGAGAGTGAGTGAAAGGATTATAGTAGTGAAAATTTTGTTCAGTAGGCTCACATTTTCATTTATATTGGTGTATGCTTGACAGGTTGACTTGGATAATGTAGAAAAAGATAGATTCTGGGATGACATACATGTGGTAAGTGGTATGGGGGATGATGAGATGGTACCGGTAGTTTTGAGAGGGGACTTAAATGGTCATGTAGTTGAAGCAGCTCAGGGATGTGAAGGGGTACATTCGGGATGTGCATTTGGTGTGAGAAATGATGAAAGAGGAAGAATACTCGAATTTAGGGAGGCAGTAAATGTGATTGTGTGCAACACACATTTTAAGAAGAGAGAGAGAGTAGGTTGATTACATACTAGTGTGGGAGAAACAGTAGCCAGGTAGACTACAGTATTTCCTGGTCAGGAGGGCTGATAGGAGGGAGGTTGGTGAGGGATGTTAAAGTTATAGGGAGCAAAGAGTGTGTGCAGCAACACAGATTATTGATATGTGACATGGTACATAACCCGTCACGTCCCGACCAATTTCCAACCTACAATACCCAAAATCCCGAGCATTTTTTGAATTTTTTTTTATTGGCTCAAACCATCTCTTTTGGTGAGAAACATCGAAAGTTCATAGAGAAATCACGATCCTGTGCTTTAAAATGTTGATACAGGTGTCATGCAACCTTACGTTTTCCTTCTTTTTCAGGGTACCTGGCTAAAGAAAAGTAACTATGGAAGGGTTAACTAATTCCAGCCACTTTCAGTTATGTATTTATTTATGTATTTTGTACGAATTTATGTGTAGTAACAGACTATATTGGTTTTCACACATTTATATAGGCAATAGAAGCATTGTTCAGTCACCAAACACATTCACATATGGCACCGTCTTTTATGACATTGCCACCTCATCACTTCTGTTTGTTTCTTGCTCTAGCTTCTTTATTTCTTTGTCCTCCACCTCAGGAATCACTTTCACCGTGAATTTCATCATTGGAGAGACCGTGGGGCAACATACCTTTACTGGCCAGCTTACTGCTAACAGTTGAATTGCCCAGTGTGGGGGGGAGGGGGGATTAGGTGGGGCCAGGCAGTATCCCCACTTGACAGCAGGAAGAGGAAGGTCTCCCACATATGCCTACCAAAAATCACCCATGAAACTTGAAAATTGTGCAAATTATGACCCTTGCAATTGCATGATGTACCTGTATGTTGATGGGTGTAGCTGTGACAAAACATCGCGACGTACCCATACGTCGGTGGGATTCCTCGGGTTAACCCCTACACGCAGACATTGTTTTGTGGCTGGCACACTTTCAGTACGTGCATTTTCCTGAAAATAACCTGTTTTCAAACCTTCATATCTGCAAAAGTATAGCAGTTAGGGATACAAATTAAAAGCCATATTACTCACCAACTTTTCTTGTGAATGAAAACATCCCCATGTCTGCAGGTGGTTGCGTCAGTGAGTAAGGACATGTAGATGATGATCAATTAAGGCGCTTGAAGTGGGATTTCTCCCTGCGTGTGCACGCGGCCCCGACTTGTGATAACTTATGTTCTGTAGCTCTTATTGTATTTGTATTTGATGTCACATTTACAGTTTGTATCACATTTTTTGCATACTAATTTTAGGGCCAAGGAAAATACAGAAGTTCAACCCAAAACATTTTCTACAGTGCAACTTAGGTTTTCTGTTGTTATTGCTGGGGTGACTCAGATATTTACAAACTCCGATTCACATATCAGCTTTGAACTTTCATTATCACTTGTAAAATACAGATAAACAAACATATCACTTGGACATTAAGTAGCCTATCCTTGGATAGAGGCTTGGCAGGGGTGGATGAGGCAATTAGCCCCAGGCGGCGGGGACAGAATCGGACAAGGAGGAACCAGAAGACATTGTCTTACACCTGGCAAAGGCACGGGACAGACTGACTCATGCTCATGTACAATGACGAGTCTTTTGCACACCTTTGGTGATGCGATTAAATGGTGGCCGGTTCAGATGATGAGGGGAATACATTTGCAGCTCCTTCTGTCACCGGTGGTCCCCGTTCACCCATTTTGCCGCGGCATCTGCTGCTTCCTGGCGGATGGGGGTTAGGGAGCAGGTGATGATAAAGAGGACCTATGCACTTAGGAGAAAAATATGAAATTGATAAACCAAGCAGTAAGGGATGCCTTCTAGTGGGGTGGTGGCTGTAGAGGGAGCTGTTGACAGATGTTCTAGTGACAGGGAGAGTTGGAGCTCCTATTTCACTAGCTAACAGAATATCTGACCATCCCCCTTTCCTGACCTTTTCAGTGTGACACTAACATAGAGTGTAGCCCAGCATACTCTCCCATACACTTCCTCTGACTGTCTCATACACTACACTACATGCACTTTACATATCACACAGCGTACCCCACTATGTCAGAGGGGTTGACACCAGCAAGGGCATGTGGCCAGAAAACTTTGCCCCCACTACTTAGTGGCGGACCTGTTATGGGGAGGTATGATGAGGGCTGCGCCAGCATAGATTTTGGTGCCAGGATGGGATGGGGGTCGAAACTTGTGCTAGAGGGTATAGGGCATTGCAGTTTCCAAGCTGCCATACAAGTAGAGAGGGGCCCGAACTTGGGAGTAGCGCCCAAGGGGGCTGCCCTATCAATGGGTGTACAGTATAATGGCGGGGCAGTTACATTGCCAAGACGTGCTTGGAGGGTGTCCCTGTAGCTGTCCTGACAGGGTGCCCCAAGGCCACTGCCACAGCCACTGGTCAAGGTTGGTGGGCAGTGGATCCCAGATCCCATGCCTAGACCTGGGTCTGTGCTGGTGGGTGGGGCCTGTGGTCTGTCCCCCCCCATTACAGTATTTATTACTGATTATGACTAGAAAGAAGTTCAAAGCAAGCCTAAGGAAGTTAAATCACCGAAGGGGATCAGAGTAGCATCATGGAATATGGGAAGCTTGAGGGGTAGAGCAGGAGAAGTAGTTGAGGCATTAAGTAGGAGGTGAGTGGATTTGGGATGTGTGCAGGAAGTCCGGTATAGCTAAATATCAGCCAGAATGATTGCCGTGAGGGATGGACATTACAAGTTGTTTTGGCAGGGTATGGCAGATGGATGTGGTGGTGGAGGAGAAATGGGTTGAATATGTCATGAATGTAATGAGAATCAGTAAAAGGATAATCGTAGTGAAAATTTTGTTCTGTAGGCACTTATATCGGCCTATGCTCCACAGGCAGGCTTGTATGAGACAGAGAAGGATAGATTCTGGGATGACCTAATATGTGTAGTAAGTTGTATAATGTAGGTCATATGAGTGTGGGGAAATAGCAGCCAGATAGAGTACTTCCTGGTCAGGAGTTCTGATAGGAGGTTAGTGAGGGATGTTAAAGTTATAGGGAGCGAGGAGGGTGTGCAGTGACGCAAGTTTTTGATATGTTACGTGGAGCTTAAGGAGCAGGTGAAGAAAATGGGGACCTATGCACCTTGGAGGAAAATATGAAAGTTGAAAAACCAAGCAGTAAGGGATGCCTTCTATAGTGAGATGAGTGGAGTGGTGGCTGAATAGGAAGACTTTGACATAAGTGTTAATGAACAGTACAGAGCCCTCAGGAACAACCTCTTGAGAGTTACTGATTCAGTGTGTGGATGGACAAGGCCCCCCCCCCCAAGACATAAATAACTTGGTGGTATGATGCTTTTCCTGGAATGGGAAAAGGGTGGTAACAAAGAGGATTACTTGGCTGCCAAGCGTAGGGCTAGAAGAGAAGTTTACAGGGCAAAGTGTGAGTCTCAGAACTAATACTTGATGACCTAAACAGTGTGGAAAGGAAAAATATGATATTTATTAAGAGGGAGTATTGGGATATCATAGGTAAGCAGTGTGTGAAGAATGATGAGGGAAAGGTAGTGGTGATTCTTGAACAGTGGGAATATTAAAAACACCTGCAGAGAGCATTACAATCGGTTTTTGAATGAGGAGTTTTACTGGGACAGGGATGGTTTGGAGTCAGCAGATCCAGTGTCTGGCCCTTTGCCTCTGATTAATGCTGCTACTGTGAGCAAGGCCATAGGCAGGAAGCAGGTGGTGAAAGCAGCAGGTGTGTATGGTTGGCTGCTGAAATGTTGAAAGCCTCAGGAGATATAGGAGTGGGGTTAGTCACTGACCTGATATGAGTGTTTTGTCCCAGATGATTAGCTGAAGAGTGTAATTGTAAATGTGTACAAAGGGAAGGGTGATGCCCTGGAAGGGGAATTTATAGAGGCCGAAAGCTTTTGGGCCAGATAATGAAGGTAATGGAGAGAGTTCTTAATGGTGTGATTAGAGAAAGTGAATATTGATGAGAAACAGATTGGGTTTATGCCAGGCGAAGGGACCACTGATGCCATATTCATTGCTCAACAGCTTCAGGAATAATATACTGTATAGGAAAGAAAAGGGAACAATACTTTGTTTTTGTTGAGTTGGAGAAGTCCTTTAACAGAGCCCCTAGAGAGGTGGTGAACTGGGCAATGAGAAAGCTTGGGATAGAGTTGTTATGGCCATGTATATGGGTGATCACACCCAGGAAGGGGTGAATGGAGATTTGTGTGATGAATTCTCTGTGAATGTTGGTGTGCATCAGGGGTCAGTCTTGAGCCCCTTGTTGTTTGTTATGTTACTTAAAGCCCTCTTACATGACATCAGAAATGGACTCCTGTGGGAGATATTGTATGCTGATGATTTGGTATTGATTGCAGAGAATGAAAGGAGGCATAGGAAAGATTTAGGAAATGGAGAGATGGTTTGGAGCACAAGGGCTTACAAGTATATGCAGATAAAATAAAAGTGCTGGTATCTAGGGCTGGTGATGATACTGTTGAAGAAGAAGGAGAATGACCATGTGAGATTTGCCACAAGGGTGTGGGAAGTAATTCCATCTTGTGCAGTGTTTGTGATAAGTGGGTTCATAAGAGATGTAGTGGTATTAGAGGCAGACTGTTAGGTAATGCAGATTTCGTGTGTGGGGTGTGTCGGTGAGAGCATGTGAAGATTGTCTGGCGTGAAAGGATTGATCTTGCTGGTGGGTCTCTCGAGTGTGTGGAATAGTTTTGTTTAAGTGGGAGATATGTTATGTGCTGGAGGAAGGGCTGGAGCTATCTCTTTGGCAACAGTGAGGAGTGGTTGGAAGAAGTTCAAGGATCTGTTGCCTCTCCTGACCTTGAGAGGGCTCTCCCTCCATGCTAAGGGGTCTTTGTATGCAGCATGCATTAGGAGTTTAATGCTGTATAGTACGGTAGTGAGAGACCTGGTCAGTAAAGGAAGGGGATATTCGCAGGCTCGGACGTACAGAAATGGCAATGATTAGGTGGATGTGCAGTGCGTCCTTGAGTGCAAGGCCTGGTAGGGCTATGTTTACGATACAAGAGTTAAGAGGTATGCTGGGACTGGAGTGTAATGGTGTTGTGATGAGGAGAGGTAGATTGAAATGGTTTAGGCATGTGGGGAGGATGGGGGATGATAACTGGGTGCAGAAAATGAGAAGTGTTGAAGTTTAGGGTAGGGTAGTGAGAGATAGACTGAGAAAGACCTGGACACTCCTCAGGGATAAGAGGCTAAATAGGGAAGCTGCCAGAGATGTAGCAGCATGGAGAACTTCCATAAGGTGACCAAGTCTGATGCATGCAAGCATGTTGGAGCCTTCAAAAACAAATTGAAACGAAACGAAATAGAGCTCTCAAGAATAATCTCCTAAGAGTTATTGATTCAGTGTGTGGATGGACGCATGTTGGTGGGATGAGGGTGTAGAAGCTGCAGTTAAGGAGAATAGAAGTCTTTTCTGGGAATGGAAAAGGGATGGTAACAAAGAGGAATATTTGGCTGCCAAGCATAGGGCTAGAAAGGAGGTATACTAGGCAAAGCTGGGTCTCGGAAATTTTTCCTGGATAACCTAAATTGTGTTGAAAGGAAGAATATGATATTTAAGGTGGCAAATCAGATGAAGAGATAACACTAATATCAGGTGAGCAGTGTGTGAAGAATGATGAAGGAAAGGTAGGTGAACAGTGAGGATGTTAAAGACACCTGGAGAGAGCATTGTAACCAGTTGCTGAATGAGGAGTTTGCCTGGAGCAGGGAAGGTTTGGAGTCTGTAGATCCAATGTTGGCCCTTGGCCTTTGATTGATTCTGCTACTGTGAGCAAGGCAGTAGGCAGGATGCAGGTGGGGAAGGCAGTAGGTGTGCTTGGGTTGACTAATGAAATGCCGAAGGCCTCAGGAAATATAGGAGTGGGGTTAGTTACGGATTTGATAAATACAATTATATATGAGTGTGTTGCCCCAGATGATTGACTGAAGAGTGTGATTGTATGTACAAGGGTAAGGATGATGCCCAGTAAAGACCAAATTATAGTCATAAAACTTCTGGACCAAATAATGAAGGTACTGGAGAGAGTTCTAGACGGTGTGAATAGAGATAGAGTGAATATTGATGAGGTGCAGTTTGGATTTATGCCAGGCAAATGGATCACTGATGTCATATTCATTGTTTGACATTAGTTAAAGTATACAGGAAAGGAAAGGGATCTGTACTTTGTTTTTGTTGATTTGGAGAAGGCCATTGACAGAGTCCCTAAGGAGGTCGTGAAGTGGGCAATGACAAAGCTTTGGATCAAGGAGTGGCTGGCTCAAGAGGTTATGGCTATGTATACGGGTGCTCGCACTCAGGTGAGAGTGAATGGAGATTTGAGTGATGAGTTTTCTGTGAATGTTGGTGTGTATCAAAGGTCAATCTTGAGCCCCTTGTTGTGTTGTCTGTGGTTGATTGCAGTTTAATTTTCTTCAGAGGGAAAGCTCAAGACTGACTCTCTCTCTCTCTCTCTCTCTCTCTCT
>JAGKTI010000018.1:30734-49622 GCA_018397915.1 Birgus latro | reverse complement strand
AGGGTTTACTATATATATATATATATATTTACTAAATTCTCTAATAAGGCTATAGTATTATAAATGTCTTTTTTTTTATATATAAACTGACTTTTTATAAATAGCACAACACTTGGCAACGTTGCTTTCTGACGTTGGCACACTTGTTGGGTGAGTCAGCGAAGGTGGGTCAGGTGAGAAGGTTTGACTGACTGTCAGTCCACAGGTCGCTTCCTCTCTGGCCTTCACCCTTGATGGAAGCTCCTACTATAGACATAAATCTACATAAAATGTAGATTTTATATACAGAGAGAGAGAGACAGACAGAGAGGCAGACAGAGTCAGGAGGCTTTTCCTCAAATTGTAATAATTCATAAAACCGTATAGACTTTTTATAGAAGTAAATCTACATAAAATGTACATTTTATATGCAGAGAGAGAGAGAGAGAGAAGTGGTGTGGTGGGAGTGAGGACTGTCCTTAGCACTTTGTCTCTGATCCAATAATTTGCCCAGTACAAAATTTGGCAGCGCCGCGGGATGGGGAATTCTCATGAGGTACAACGCCTAAACGATCTCCGTATTTTAGAAGGACCTTAGGAAGCTCCATTGCCTTTATATAACTCTTCCTCAGTTCCTTCCCTGTCTCTCAGAAGGAAGATGATGGACTGTAGGAGGAGGACATTTTAAGCCTGTAATCCTTTGAGATTGCATTCCAGCTGAACCTGGGGTTGCAATTATGGTACTACTGTATACTCGATTTTTTTCCAGCTGATGATCCACTTTTGTGAATGTGGCACCTGCACACTCCTGCTGCATGATTGGTTGGTTTCAGTTTCATACCTGAAGGATCTTATTTAATATTCCAATTCTCATAAATGTTTTGCATTGTCACTGTACTATACAAACATACATGAAACGAGTATGTATCTGTGCTTCACCCAAACGGACAATGAATTTGAGGAAGTTGAATTTGAATTGAAATATTTATTGTTGTAAAAGGTACAGAGTTGTTGCATTTCAAATAAATAAATAAATATATATACTTATGGATACATATACTTACCAATAATATGGGCGAAGGTATTGAAGCAATGAAGTAGGTGTGATCCAAAATGAAGTCTGACATCTTGCGAGACGAGAAAACTTGTTTTTCCCACCTGGCCATCTCTCGTGTCCCCCCCCCTCGCTCTCAAGTGACTGTTCCATTCGCCTCCCCACTTCCACCACTTTACTGCTGACAAAACTGCTAATTAACTTAGAATGGCACTATTGTCTACTGTAACAAGTGCCTAAGTATTAATAAACCTTTTATTTGCACTTATGCAGTCAAAAGCATTTATTTTTTAAAAAATATAGGGAGATGCAACAACTCTGTACCTTTTACAGCAATAAATATTTCAATTCAAATTCAACTTCCTCAAATTCATTGTCCATTTGGATGAGGCACAGATTCATACCCGTTTCATGTATGTTTGTTTAGTACAGTGACGATGCAAAATAGCATTTATGAGAATTGGAAAATAAGGTACAATATTGTTTTTTGTAAATATGATACTTCAGGTATAAAACTTAAACCAACCAATCACGCGACAGGAGTGCGCAGGTGCCACATTCATGAGAGTGGATCATCAGCTGGAAAAATAGAGTATAGTTGCTGTCTTTAGATGATTGTGTAAGGTAGTTCAAAAATTGTGTCCTCCCATCGTGTGTTTTGTGGGGATGACTGAATCTGCTAGTATGAGGAGCACAGATATTTACACTGTGAAATTACTGATCATCCATACAGTTGCTGGATGTAAAGAAGCATTCTCTATTAAGAATGAAATGGGATATACATTCCCCCCCAGTCATCCCCCACAGTACCACACAATTACTCTCCACAAATACACCACATCACTAACATACCCAACATCGTCCTGGGTGGTGATTTCAACGCCAATACGTTGGCCTGGTATTTCGGCAACCCCGACACAGACAGAGGGCTGGCACTACAAACCCAGACAGATCATCTTTTCATACTCAGTAATCCCAGTCAGCATACCCATATCCCACACCAAGCCCTCTTCCTCCCATCATCCTCAGACATCACCTTCTGCTCTCCAAACCTCACCCCCACAACATCCTGGAGAGTGGTCAGAACCCTTGGCTCTGATCACTTCCCGATCATCATCACTACCAAAACCAGAATCACCCCAGCTGGCCACAGACACACACACACTAATTATAAGAGAGCCAACTGGGAGGCCTTCACAGCTGAAACAGAACAACAATTTGAAACATTAAACAGTACATCCATCACAAGCATTCAACACCACTGTGCACACTTTCAGTACAATTATACAAAATGCAGACAAAAGACACATCCCCAGAAGCAACAGAAAAAGACACAGCCCCAACTTCACACCAGAAATTCAAGGCCTCATCAGACAATGAGACACACTCCAACACTCCCCAACACCCCATACACATGACACCATACAACAAATACAAGAACTCAACACTCAAATAAACAATAAAATATCAGAACAGCAAACATTAAATTGGAATAATTATCTCCAAACACTTGATCACAAAACAAACACCAGCAAACTCTACAAAACACTAAACACCATCACACCCTCCAGCACTACACAATCACATACTGCCATCACAACAGCTGACACCATACCTTCAAATAAGCAACAAGCAAACACTCTCATCAGTCACTTTTCACATGTCAGCCACCTAAACCCCTATCATGACAACCGACGTATCATCCGACATAAGAGAGAGTTCCCCACAGACCTATACTTCGCACCTTTCACTTACAACCAGACGAAGCACATCATCAGCAACCTCAAGCACTCATCTGCTTATGGACCAGACAACATAAGCAACATACACCTTAAACACCTTGGACCACAAGGCATACAAGCACTCACCAACATATCATACTACGGCTACTCACACAACATAATACCCAACATCTGGAAGCATGGCATTATCATCACTATCCCCAAACCCAACAAAGACCCCACATTACCTTCCTCACACTGCCCAATCACACTCCTCTGCACCCCCTCCAAAGTCACTGAAAGACTGTTACTACAACTAATTACATCTCACACCTCCCTAGCCCCATCACAACATGGTTTTATCCCACCACACTCCACAAACACTCTTCTTACAAACCTTACACAGAGAGTTTTTGATGGCATGAATTCAGCTAGGCCACCACACACAACACTCCTTGTCACACTAGACATTAGTAAAGCATTTGATTCCATCCCTCGCCACAACATCACAAACAAAATATTCAACACAAACATGCACAATAACACAAAAAGATGGCTGGCAAACTACTTAGCAGGCAAATGTGCACATGTAACATTTGCCAGTCAGTCTTTGAACATCAGAAGCTTCATAAATGGCATCCCCCAAGGATCTGTTTTGTCCCCTACACTCTTTAACCTATACATTTGCAACATACCCACACCCCACACACCACTGATACACATAGCTTCCTATGCAGATGACACAACACTTACATGTGTAATGCCTTAATATTAAGGGTAATTTAAGTGTAATATAAGTTAGTGTAAATGTAATGTAAATGCAACCTGGAACCCTAAATATTTATTTTGTCTACGCAGTGTAATGGTTAACCGTTAAATTCCATATTCAGGTTTAATCCCTGTTAATATTCATAGTGTAAGTGAGACTCTATTAATAGAACTAAATCAAACAACTATGTAAATATTATTGACTTCGTACATATCGGCCAGCCGGTTCTTACCAGTTACGCATAACATCACAACCTTGGACTGAGTTTAATTATCACGAGTGTCTGTCTGCGTACTCTAATCCAGAAATTTATATATCAGTGTTAACAGTATTCCCCTTTTAAACTATGTAGTAGTAAATTGAAGCATATCTCAGTGCTAATGGCCGGTAATAGTCATTTGCAGTCGCGAAATTTGTATTATTAGCTTGCGATATAAGTCACGTAGGCCAGCTACTGCACACATAGCAGCAGTCAGTCCAAGTTCTCGTTCATCCTGGCTTCGGTGTAATTATAAATCCCGTACGCTTGCCTAAAAATTTTAAGCATCGTAAGTCAATCCATCCGTGTGAGTCAAGTGTAAGCATATCTTTCCATATCCCTTGGTAGTTTTTGTAAAGACACTAATGATGCAGAGTGATCAGTCAAAGGCGTAGCCAATTCCCAATATTAGAACAACTGAGCTTATATAAACCGTGCGATTTGCCCGAGACTGACATAGTGCCGTCTTCTCTCGTTGATTACAGGTCAGTGTGTTTAAAGTCCATATATCCTCCCTCCCTTTCGTACTTGTGTGATATAAATCCTCAAATACATCAGTGCTTGTGATATTTCCCCTGTCCCTCATGTACTGATAAATATATAGCACCGTCTTCTCTCATCAATTACAGATTGTGCTGCCCCTTCATATCGTTTGCAAAATGAGTGTGCTGTGAAGCCATGCAGCTCACTCCTGCCTACACCCGTTTACACTAACATCCCCCCACCCCTTGATTCACGTATCCGAGCTCGAACTGGCTGGCCCACTAGAATGTTCCATCTTTTTTGTATGCTGTGTTTAGCTAGATAGGATTTAGAGTCTGCGCATATTTAGCCTTAAGAGATACTGGATGTTAATTCCCTTTGAGCATCAATTCTTTTATTTAGTCTTTTTTTGAATCGTGTGCCAATTTATGTAGAATCTTTGCGTTAATTTGTAGATTCAGGCTTGAAAGAATATTCTATCTATCTGTCTATTGCCAGACGCCTCAATCCCGCATAGGATGGCCACAAACAAATCACCTCCATGTCGCTCTGTCCCCCGCCATTTCACTACCCCGCCCCCAACTCACACCCCCCTCTCTCATGTACCTCCCCACTCCATCCCTCCATCTCATCCTCGGCCTCCCCCTCCCTCTCGCCCCCTCCACCTCACTCACATACACTCTCCTCGTCAGTCTCTCACTCTCCATCCTTTCCACATGCCCAAACCACCTTAACGTGTTCCTCCTAACGCTTCCTATCATGTCCACAACCACACCACAACGCTCCTTCACTTCCTCATTTGTTAGTCTGTCTCTCCACATGCTCCTCTCAAATAACTCATTTCCACTGCTCTCACTCTTGACTTCTGTCCTTCCAACAGGGTCCAAGCTTCACTTCCATATGTCAGAGTTGGTATCACAATACTGTCATGTAACAACTTTTTCACTTCCATGCTCACCTCCCTGTTTTTTGTCACTGCTTTCAACGAACCAGCAACCTTCCTTCCCTGCTGCACCCTTTCGAGCACTTCACCCTCCAGACTACCATCCTTACTCATCACACTGCCCAAGTACTTAAATTCACTCACATTCTCCATATCCTTCCCATCCAATCTCACTGTACATTCACTTGCTTCACTTCTCTCAAAGACCATCACTTTACTCTTCCCTACATTCACCTTTAGATTTCTGTGGAGGTAATATCTCAGTGATTCTTCCCGAAGAGTCCATCCAAGACCACGGGACTGTTGGGTTCACTCATGCTAGTAGCATTTTGAATATTGGTGTAATGGGTGAGATTCATATCCCCGGAGCTGATAAAAATCTAGTATATCACTGCCATTTGGAGTGTTGATACAGTTGTGGAGGTTATTGTATTCATGGACAATAATATCTATCTGAGTATACAAATGTGAAGGACACTAAATTAGAGTGTGATAATATCAGTTTGAGTATTTATACATTTGTGAAGGACACTTTATTAGTATGTAATAATATCATTCTGAGTATTTTATTCAATTGTGAAGATCACTATATTAGTGTACAATAATCTCATTCTAAGTATTTACTCAGTTGGGAAATTTCAGACTGCCTAGCGATATTCTCAGTGCAAAGAGGAATCTATCTTTCTGTTCCTAGTAATTCATACTCTGCAGAGTAATGTTTTTGTTTTTTTTCTTGTTCTTATTTTGTTTGTTCCTTTTTTTTGTGTGTGTTTGTTATTACTAAATATTGGGTTAAGTCTCTTCGAGTTTGAGTTGTACCATCCCCTAAGGAGAATTAATCGTGAGATTGAGTGGCTACTCTGGGGGGGAGACTGCAGGAGAGGAGACGGACATCAGCCACTCTCGCTCTAACTCCATAAAAGGAGGAGAGGTGACGGCCACCTTTCGCACCTAGGAGACGGCCACCTCGCCACTCCACCAATAGACCTAAAAGAATGGGTGATGGCAGGTACCCTCCCCCTCTCTCCCCACAGGGACGCCCTCCTTCTTGAACAGCAGTTGGAGGAGGCCTGGCAAGGACCCTTGGTGTCCGGGGTAGTAGCTCTTCAACTCAACTCCCGGTGGCCCCAACCCCTGTCGGGCTCTGCCACACTAAGCTGCCACAGCCCACACCTGACAGAAGCTCAACAGCGAGACCGCAGCCCTAGGACCAGCCGAGATGAACCAGGACTTCAGGGCGTGACCTCCCTAGCCCCACGGGACGACCTTCTACCCAGCAGGGTAAGCGCAGACAAGCGCATCTACTCTCCCTGTTCGGGCCCAGCCCCTAGACCCGAGCCCCCGTATCCTGCGGAAGGGCACCCTCCTACCACGACCCTCAGACCGCTCCCGGACGAGACGAACAACAGCAGGCCGGCCTCCTGATGAAGGCCTCCAAACGCCCCGACGACCCAAGGCCTCTTGATGCAGGCCGCCAGCCTGGGCCCTCCACTACCACCTGGCCTCACCCTGCAGCAAGCCCCAGTAATGCTCTTCAGTCGCCAAGTCCTCCGGCCATGTCTGTCTGTGTCCAGTATTATTTTCTTTTAAAGTGTGCCCTGTGTATTGTCTCAGTATTGTAATTTATGGTAATATATGTGTAAGGTTTGTTGCCCTGAGTTTTATGCCCTGTTCCCATTGAATGCCTTAAAAGAGCCCAACGTTTTCGTTTTTGTTTTTGTTTTCGTTTTTGAAGGCTCCAACATGCTTTCATGTGTTGGCCTTGGTCACCTAATGGCGACTCTCCACGCTGCTCGATCTCTGGCAGCCTCCCTATTCAGTCCCTTAACCCTTAAGTCACATTTAATGACCTTGTCCCATGTCTTTCTCGGTCTACCCCTCCCAACCCCTCCCCCAATATTAACACTTCTCACCCTCTGTACCCAATTATCATCCCCCATCCTCTCCACATGTCCAAACCACCCCAGCCCACCCCTCCTCATCACAACACCAATACACTCCAGTCCCATCCCACCTCTCAACTCTTCTATCATAAACCCAGCCCCCCAGGCCTTGCACGCAGGGACGCACTGCACATCCACCTAATCATTGTCATTTCTGTACGTTTAAACCTGCGAATATCCTCTTCCTTTACTGCCCAGGTCTCACTACCATACAGCATCACACTCCTAACACATGCTGCATACAAAGACCCCCCAGCACGTAAGGAGAGTCCTCTCAATGTCAGGAGAGGCAACAGCTCCCTGAACTTCTTCCAACCACTTCTCACTCTAGCAACCGAGCTAACTCCAGCCCCACCTCCAGCACATAACATATCTCCCAAATAACAAAACTCCTCCACATACTCAAGAGACTCACCTGCAAGTTCAACCCTCTCACGCCCAACAATCTCCACCTGCTCTCCCCGACACACCGCACACATGAAACCAGCATCATCTCGCAGTCTACCTCCAACACCACTACATCTCTTGTGCACCCATCCATCACAAACACTACACAAGATGGAATTACTTCCCACACCCATGTGGCAAACTGCACATGGCCACTCTCCCTCTCCTCTGATTGTACCACCACCAACCCCAGATATCATCACCCCTGTTTTATCTGCATTTACCCCCAAGCCCTTGTACCCCATACCATCTCTCCACTTCTTAAATCTTTCCTCAGCCTCCCCTTCATTCTCAGCAATCAACACCAAATCATCAGCATACAACATGGAAGTCCATCTCTGAAGTCACGTGAGAGGGCTTGAAGCACCATGATAAACAACAAGGGACTCAAAACTGACCCCTGATGCACACCAACATTCACGGAAAACTCATCACTCAAAACTCCATTCACTCTTACCTGGGTGTGAGCACCCACCTACATGGCCATAACCACCCTAACCAGCCACTCCCCCAACCCAAGCTCTCCCATTGCCCACTTCATCACCTCTCCAGGGACTCTGTCAAAGTCCTTTTCCAAATCAACAAAAACAAAATACAATTCCCTTTTCTTGCCAATATATTTTTCCTGAAGCTGTCGAACAATGAATATGGCATCAGTGGTCCCCCTGCCCGGCATAAACCCAAACTGCATCTCATTGATATTCACTCTTTCTCTAATCATACCTTCTGGAACTCTCTCCATTACTTTCATTATCTGATCTAAGAGCTTTATACCTCTGTAATTTCCCCTTTCCAGGGCATCACCCTTCCCTTTGTACACATTTACAATTACACTCTTCAGCCAATCATCTGGGACAACACACTCATATATAATCATATTTATCAGGTCAGTGACTAACCTCACCCCAATATCTCCTGAGGCCTTCAACATTTCGGCAGTCAACCCAGACACACCTGCCGCCTTCCCCACCCGCATCCCGCCCATTGCCTCACTCACAGTAGCAGCGTCAACCAAAGGCCAAGGGCCAAACACTGGATCAGCGGGCTCCAAACCCTCCGCATCCCAATCAAACTCCTCATTCAACAACCGGCTATAATGCTCTCTCCATGCATCTTTAATATCCTCACTGTTTACCACTACCCTTCCTTCATCATTCTTCACACACTGCTCGCCTACAATGTCCCGATTATCTCTCTCCACCTGATTTGCAACCCTAAAAACCATATTTTTCCTTCCTTCATGATCCAGATTATCAAGTAAAAGCCTCTGTGACCCAGACCTCGCCCTGCACACCTCTCCTCTAGCCCTGCGCTTGGCAGCCAAGTACTCCTCCCTGTTACCACCCTTCTTCCATTCCCGAAAAAGTCTTCTTTTCTCCTTAACTGCAGCTTCTACACCCTCATCCCACCACCAAGTTACTTTATGTCTTGGTGGGCCTCTTGTCCAACCGCATATTGCATCGGTAACTCTCAAGAGGTTGTTCTTAAGGGCTCTATACTGTTCATTAACGTCTCAATCTACGGCTTCCTGTTCAGCCACCACTCTCCTCATCTCACTATAAAAGGCATCCCTTACTGATTGGTTTCCCAGCTTCCATATTTTCCTCCTAGGTACATATGTCTTCCTTCTCATTCGTTCCTTAAGCACCATGTCACAAATCAACAGTTTGTGCTGCTGCACACACTCCTCGCTTCCTACAACTTTAACATCCCTCACTAATCTCTTATCAACCCTCCTGACCAGAAAATAATCTATCTGACTACTATTTCCCCCGGACTCGTACGTAATCAATCTACTCACTCTTTTTCTAAAATGTGTGTTGCACACAATCATGTCCATAGCCTCCCCAAACTCGAGTATTCTTTCCCCTTCCGCATTCCTCACACCATATGCACATCCTCCATGGACTCCTTCATAACCTTGAGCTGCTTCACCAACATGACCATTTAAATCCCCTCCCAGAAGCACTACCTCATCATCACCCATACCACTTACTACACGTATTAAATCATCCCAAAATCTATCCTTCTCTGCGTCATCCAATCCTACCTGTGGAGCATATGTTGATATAACTGAAATCATCACCCGTCCGATCAAAATTTTCACTACTATTATCCTATCACTTACTCTCATGACATTCATAACATACTCCACCCATTTCTCCGCAACCAACACACCCACACCCCCATATCCGTCAGTTCCCCCCTGCCAAAACAGCTTACAGTAACAATCCTTCCCAGCAATCTTTCTGGCTGATTCACCCCTGTACCGGTCTAGAAAGAGAACCTCGCTCCAGGCTCCGTGTCTAATGGACGGGAAGTCATACCCTTTCACACGCAGCATAACACAGTCTTTAACTGATAAATACTTGTTTTTAATCCAGTAAACGTTTCTCCATTTTGTGTCCATGACCATGTGAAGTTCTGGAGTTTGCATGCATATTTGTAGATAGATATTGTGTGCGTGTTATTGTTGGTCCATCTGTTAGACTGTTTTTCGGCCACTGTAAAGCAGAGTTTTAGATATTGTTTACGATGACTGATGGCTATGTATCTTTCTTCCAAGTGTGGCAGGGGATCGCGGTAGCCCAGTGGTAAGGATGTCGGGCTCGAGACTGTGAGGGGAGGGTTCGCACCCCGCCCTGGTGGCGGCCGTGTTGGGAGGGGTAGCGCTTGCCTGTCACTGTAGCTGGGCAATATAATCTGGATCATTCAATCCGTCTCTGGGGATTATTCCTCTCTTCCACGTGTGGCAAAAATATCATGAAACTTGTTTCTCCCTCATTAATGATACGGTGGCAGGCTTGGGATTGTTATATCACGTATCAGTGTTAATTTGATGTCTCTCTCTCTCTCTCTCTCTCTCTCTCTCTCTCTCTCTCTCTCTCTTGTTCTGTAGCAGAAAATAAGAAACATAGGCCTTTACGAGGAAGCGTCTGTCAGTGGTATTAGACTACGAAAATTAAATAAGGAAATTATGAGAGAAGATTTTCTATAACATCTCTGATCTAATAGTCAGCGTAGTAATGTCTTACTAAGTAAACTGTTCATTGGTGATTATGGCTTTGTATAGACCTCAGTCTCGGTGTTCCTCCCAGTTCCATTCATCATTATAAATATAAAGTTTGTGTTATATTCTGGTCTGTTTTATGTTATTAAGTCCAAGTGAATTGCCGAATAATTGTCCACTAAACTTTCTTTTCTGTGTGTACAGTAAATTTACCAGTTTCCCCCGTTTTATACCGCCATTTGTATGGAAATTGTTATTTAGAACACATCCATGACTCATAATTACCTGTGTTATATAGCACTAAAATGAAATATATCTAGATAAAACCAAAGGGATTCCATGGAAATATGACACCAAGAGATACGTACATAATATTTTTTAGGTTGTAAGATTACATAAGAAGCATCTTTACATGCAAGGATGAGTCTTCTTACTATTTCACTTCACCTTCACATTTACGACCTGTGTGCCACTTTCACTAATGCATCATATCCAAGACAATCATCTATGGGCAGAGAAACATCAAGCCTCTCTTACCTTTGGAATTTTAGCCAACACAAGAAACTGAGAAGAGGTGAAATATTAGGCAAACTTTTATCCCCAACTCTACATGCGTCAAGTATTGCTACCCTCCCGAAATATCAGTCCCACCACGTGAAGGCGTCCGTCTCCAGAACTCAAGTGTGATGAATGGGTACACAGGAGAATATTGTTCTTCTGACCAAACAGTTTACCACTTGTGTTGAATGTCGTAAACTGTTTGGTCAGAAAGGCGGTTATTATCCAACATACACTTGCTCCCTCCTGGGCCCCTACCCTCTCAGCATGACATGGCCACAGCAGAATGTCTTCAGGCTACGTTGTCCTCAACATGCTTCTTTCTGGTGAATAAAGGAGTATAATAGAAAGTACACAGGAATAGATCTAGTTGTCCTTTTGAGGCTGTTTGGGGGAGAATCTTGGGGGTGGGTGGGCAAAAAGCAAAGCCTCAAAATTCTTGCAAATGCCTTAAAAAATTTTTGCACTATGATTTGTATTTTGCCATAAAACAGTGAAGACCTTTTGATGTGTTCTTCGGAGAGGGTGAGGGAGGGAGTCTAGATCTAAGGAATTATTGAGAGTGCCAGGTGATAGGTAGGGGCACCAACCATCCACTCACTCAGTGTAATGCTACCTGTAAGTGACCACACTGAGGGCAAGCTAAATGGTTTCTTGCTGTCCAGGAAACCATGTACTATATAGGGTGGTAAAACCCGATGGATACTTAGTGGTCTAGTGAGCCAAGGTACTCCAAATGGATGTGGGTTAAGGTGAGGGCTGGTTGGGGTTTGTATCTCCCTTAATGCCACTTGAGGTCATCATCACCTTAAATGTCAGGATTAAGTATCATAACACCAAACTTACATGTTCCTTATAGGACATAAAAGGAGCGGATGATCCTGTCAGATACACTCTGCCAGTACCTCTTCTCTCCACTCATCAACCTCATCGTCTGACCTTAACCTGCCTCACACCACCTGCCTTCCCATTATTACCTGTTTTAAGCCTCCCCGACTCCTGAATACCTTGTCCTAGCAACATTGATCACTACCGTATTGTCAGTGCCTCCCACACGCAGCGTGCCTGCCCCGTACCATCCCACCACCACCATCATTAACCTCTCCCATCCCTCACCACCCTGCTTCTGCCATCCCACCCTCACTAACCATTCCTCTCCTGCATTGTTCCACCTGATGAGGGATGCCTTCACATGGTGGCACAAATATAGCCGGGCAATTCCACTGTCCGGGTATACACACGTCTCTTAGCTCCTTCCCTGTCTGTAGAAAGGAGGATGCCGGACTACAGTAAAAGAGCAACTTCAGCCTATAGTCTACCTGGTTTACATCCAGATAAGCCTGAGGTTGCAACTGCTACCACTGTCGTTCCATCTTTCCTCCACACACTGTCTTGGCCGTCACCCACATCAATGCCACGAACAACTCTATCTGCATTCCCCCCCACATCTCTCGCTGAATGACCTCTCAGGTCCCAGTGCTTGGCCTTCGGCCTAAATTTCATATTCCATATTCCATTCCATTCCCCCACATCTCTGACCGTCTCCCTGCACGCTCTGTTACATGGAGGAAAAGAAAATACATCGAAACACGAGGGTCAAGTTTCCTTCACCACTTACCGGGTATTCTCTGTTCACTTTAACGATGCATGGAATCTTCAGTGCTGAGTTGTGGCAAGAGATTAACAGCAGAAAATGGTATTAGTCATGAAGGGAAGAATGTAGGTGATGGCGGCTATCATTCACTCACTTGATGTAGTGCTGCCTACTTCTTCCTTCGCCTTTATCATTCTTTTTCTGTGCCTGCCCTCCTCTCTTCCTATTTCTCCCATCTTTCCTGTCACTTCTTATTGCTTTTCTTTCCTTTACAGGTGGCTTTACATTGAGTGACAAGCCAAATGGTTTCCTGTAAGCCAAGAAACCATTTACAACGCTGGGTGGTAACCACATAACCAAACCATACGTGCTCCCTACGTGTCAGCAAGTGGGTTGGTGGAGGGTTAGTGCCCCTCCCTGTAAAACAAATAACTCATAAGTCAAATGGCCACCTCTTACGGGATTATGAGGTCTGGGAGTAGATAGATAGAAGTTAAGAGTCATGTGTGTGTTCTACAAAACTCGCTCATTTTCACATCCATCGTACCCCACGCGTGTCATACTTCCTTTGTTGTCTACAGGATTCCGGGGGCTTGAAATGGGAGTGAATGGATGTGTGGCTTATTTCACCGGGCATCATGTTGGTTAGCTCTCCCGGTATAGTATTGTTTCCTTTTCCTGCCTTTCTTTATCATACCTCAGCCCAATTGCGGATGGGAAAGAGGCGGCGTGATGATGATGATTGTAATGATGGTAATGGAGATGGTGATGATGATGATAATGGTGATGATGATGATGATAATATTTCTAACAGAGTAAAAACCATAAAAAACTGTTAACATGATAAACTATACCTTATTACTCCAAACCTGGCCTAAAATCGCCATCTCCTCACCTCGAATACTTAGTTGTAACATTAACACTATGATCCTAGTCACGAAGAAGTGCTTTGAAAATGTAGACACAGTGTTATCATATATTGTCTTATTCTGCCACTGAACAAAATGAAATAAGCAGAAAATGGACGAAAATTTGAATAAGATTAAAGGAATGTCTCACTGTGCAAGGAGATTCCGTAGCGCCTCTTCCTTAGCGATTTTTTTGGATATGGCTGGTTAGTATTCTTTTGTACTTTTTTTTTTTATTCAGGGTATGGGGATATTGGAAGGACTTATGTAACAGAATAAGACAGTAAGATATGATGAGCAAAATAAATCGCTTAGGAAAAGGTGTCAGGGGAGCTTCCGAAATGCGGGCCTCTGTGACTGATGATGCAAAATTAGGCTCGAGATTTCGTAATACCTTTTCCATACCGATTCATCCACATTACATATCCTCCTCTTGTGTGTGCGTGATGTCAAATGAACGATATCACAGCGGCATAACACGCGACAATATTGAGGCATGGAGTGCAAAATAAATCGCCGAGGAAGAGATGCTACGAAGCTTCCTATACCATCACTCAACCCAATTCCAAAGAAAGGAAGTTCCTCTGACCCCTCTGATTACAAACCAATAGCTATAACATCTTCTCTTGGTAAAGTATTTGAAACTGTAATTAATAAGCGCATAGGTGAACACCTTGAATCCTACAACTTAATTAGTGATAGACAATATGGCTTTCGCCACGAAAGATGCACCATTGAATACTCAATCTCCTGACTCATACCATCCATCAGTCACTTGACCAACGTGGAGAAACTCATGCAGCAGCCCTTGATATTTCTAAAGCTTTTGACTGAGTGTGGCACCGTTCCCTGCTGTCCAGACTCCCTTGCTATGGACTAACGTCTTTTGTTTCTCTGCTTGCCTCATATCTCAGCGACAGAAAAATAAGAGTAAAAGTAGACGATGTATATTCCAATTTCCACTCAGTTAATGCCGGCCTGTCACAGGGATCAGTTCTGGCCAACCCTATTCCTAGTTCATATTAATGATCTCTTATCCGTCACCCATAATCCCATTCACTTATATGCACATGACTCAACACTTCACAGTTCATTCACACTCAAACACCCATTTACAAAGTTTAATATCTCTAACTCTCAACTCAGTATAGCCATCTCCATAAATCTCTAAGATCAGTGAATGAGGACAAAATAACCTTGTTTCATTTAATGCTAGTAAAACCAAATATATATAATCTACTAATAGAGAGATATTGCCAGATTCCTATATTACCTTCAATGCTACTAATATTCCCATTTCCAAAAGTATTGAAATTCTCGGTGTTTCACTTAACAATGCCCTCAGCTGGACCTCTTATGTCAGATCACTTGCTAAAACCACCTAGAGGAAACTTGGATTATTGATTATTGTAAAGAGTCCGTAACTTCTTCACTGACGAGCAGTTACGTAGCTATAATTCATAAGAGTCATGTGCACTCTCAGTTGGAATAACGCTCACCCATGTCGAATGGATGTGGAGTGGTTGTACTGAAACAACTAGACAAAAATCAGAACAAAGCTGTTGCAATTATTAATAACCCTGCTGTTATAAATAAACTACCTCCCCTACAAGCTAGAAGGAATGATGCCTCCCTTGCATTATTTTACAGATATTTTTATGGCAAATGCTCAGACGAAGTTGCGTCCATTGTGCCACCTCTCCATGCCTTCCCTCGTGCTGCACGGGCGTTTGGTAGCTCTCGTGACTGGAATGTTACACAGCCATATTGCAGAAATTCTGCCTATCAGAATTCTTTTCTTCCCCTAACTGCATCTCTCTGGAACTCGCTTCCCCAGAGTTGTTTCCCACCAAACCTCAACCCACAGCTGTTCAAGTCCAACTGTTACAGATATTTTATGAATGGAGGACACCAGAAATTTGATGGATGAATGGGGTTTTTTTTATTCTTTTTTTCTTCTTCCTCTGTTCTGTTATTAAATAATAATAATAATAATAATAGTAATAATAATCTCTCAGTCCGAACCATCACACCGAGGCCCGCGTTCTCGTCGGTTGAGGAAGCTCCCTAACACTTTTTCCTAAGCGGTTTCACTGTTCATTACACATTACTGTCCTCTGATGTGCCACATAAATCCTTCCAGTATTGCCCTACTCTGCATAAATAATGTACAAGAGGATATTAACCAGCCAAATTCAACACTAAGTCGCCAAGGACGAGGTGTTAGGGAGCCCCCTTAACCGACGGGAATATGAGCCGTAATTGAATCAAATGTCGTTGATAAATCAAAACAACAGGATGGAGAGTGAAAGATTGACGAGGAGAGTGTATGTGAGTGAGGTGGAGGGGGCGAGAGGGAGGGGGAGGCCGAGGATGAGATGGAGGGATGGAGTGGAGAGGTATATGAGAGAGGGGGGTGTGAGTTGGGAGCGTGGTAGTGAAATGGCAGGGGACAGAGTGACATGGAGGCGATTTGTTTGTGGCCACCCTGTTCGGGATTGAGGCGTCTGGCAATAGATAGATAGAACAGTATTACACTTTGTGATCGTTTATTATTCTTTTTTCCAATACAATACAACAACTCCATCCATCATCCAGTCCTTTGTTTCCCCATAAGGAGCTTAGGAGCCTGGGGCTAGGCAAGTTGGTTCTGACATTTAAGATGAAAGTGACAAGCCTCACTCATCCCTGAGTGGCATTACATGACCAATACACCCCAGCCACTCCTTGGATATAAATCTACACAGGCTCATTCCGACTAAACCACCAGGCGCCATAATTTGGTTATATTGTTACCACCCAGCTTAGTAAATGGTTTCCTTGTGTGCAGGAAACCGTTTGGCTTGTTACCCAGTGTGGGGGCACGGTGGCTCAGAGGTAGAGCATCAAGCTCGGGTTCGAGCCGGGACTGCCGTGCCGGGAGGGGTAGCCCCTCCTGTTACCTAGCGGGGCTATATGATCTCACTGTAAGGTCTAGCTCGGGGGATTCTTTAATCCCTTTGTTACCCAGTGTAGAATCACCCATAGGCAGAAGGACGAGGAAAGAATGAAAGAAAGAAAGACAGAAAAGGGAGTGTAGAGTCACCCATAGGCAGAAGGACGAGGAAAGAATGAAGGAAAGAAAGACAGAAAAGGGAGTGTAGAGTCACCCATAGGCAGAAGGACGAGGAAAGAATGAAGGAAAGAAAGACAGAAGAGGATGGAGGAGAGGGAAGGGCAGACACCCGAGAGCAGCACTACATCGAGTGAGTGGATGGTGAGTGCCCCCACCTACCACCAAACCACTTAGCCTAATTAATTATATGTGGAGTTCCCATAGAACTGTTAATAATTTCACTGTTTATTATCCTGCTATATACACCACTGCCAGTTTGCGTATTATAGCACTATGGAATGGTTACCAAACGTTTTAAGCTAAACATCACATACATCAGGATGGTGTGAATACAGTTGTGAAGGTTTGGCGTCGCGGTTCTCTGTCTGAACCATACAAGATGCACTGCGACTCCTACTACGTCAGCCAAAATGTTCCCTGTGAGGGCTCCCACCTTTGCCCCAACTTTGATTCCTGGACTAGATTTTTTTGTGATATTTTTCTTGTTCTGTCCTTCGCTATGTGATGTGACGTTTGTAAATATTAACATAGCTTTCACCAGGAAGCCACCCAGGGCGCCCACAATAGCCCCTGCAGGGGTCAGCATTATGGATAGCAGGGCAAGAGCTTTGACCCCATCCCGACCTGCCATGACGTACCCTTCATATACATGTAACCCAAATACCCAGGCCAGCGCAGCAGCCTGCTTATTTCTCTCTGCTCTTTGTATCAGGACTGGCTCTAACATAACCCACAGCAAGAAGATGTTGAAAATATCATTAGTTTTTGTGAAGATAAGGGCAGCCACCATGCTGGCCAACGCAACATGAAGCCTGGCAATGGGATCCGTCACCACCACCACCACCATCGCTGCCATCACTGACATAGTCACCTCCGCCTCGCCGACCCATCCTCCCTCCATAGCTGATTCTACAGATGAACATACACATCGTAAATATTACGAGAATCAATGGACTGGAAAGGAATTTCTATTGACATATTAACGATTCCCCCCTTTGAGCAAAATTTTATTCACAATTGGAAAAAAATATATCATCATCATCATCATCATCCGGACCTCCTTTCCCATCCTAGGGCGGGATGAGGAATAGCAACGTCCAGACAGCCAAAGTTTCCCCAATTCTATGGGCCACGCTTCCATTCATTCGTCATTCAAGCCCACGGAATCCTGACTCTATCTGATAGGCCAAAAAATTTCACGACGTTTTGTAGCTTCACATATACTTATCTAAGCCAGTCCGAACACTGTCGAGTTGGAAAGGGGTGCCAAATCCCTGGTCATGCGCTTCTTCACATAAAATTCATCCAGCCAACTCGATCTCTTGTCAGTCCCTTAGCCTCACCGACTTCCATACCTCTCTTCCTCACACACTCATCCACTGTATCCTTCCACCTGCTTATTGGCCTACCTCGCCTCCTCCCTCCTTCACATTCGCCAGATATACGCTTTTCACCACTCTATTGTTATCCATTCTCTCCACATGACCTTACCATCTCAGTACACTCTCCATTTCTGGTGTCCACAGACTTCCTCACTCTGCATCTTACACGAATCACATTATTTTGTATCCTATCCACTCTCTTCACTCTACACACATTCCTCAGCAGTCCCATCTCCACTGCTTTCACTCCTGACTTTTCATTTTTCATGCCACACCATAGTCTCACACCCCTATATTAAAGCTGGCACAAACACTCCTTCATGTAAGCCTCGTGCAGCTGCAGCACTCAAGCCTCTAATTATTATCAAGGCCTTCATAGTACCAGCTACTGTCCTTCCTTGTGTCATTCTACTTTTTACTTCTTTTGCACATTTTCCATCGCTGTACCTAAGAATTTGAACTCTCACCAATTCTAGTCTCTCTCCATTCACTGTAACACCACACTGGGAGGCACTTTCTCTCTCAGTAACCATCACTTTACTGTTATCTGCAGTTACTCTCAAGGCACAA
Organism: Birgus latro; assembly: GCA_018397915.1. Lineage (NCBI taxonomy): Eukaryota > Metazoa > Arthropoda > Malacostraca > Decapoda > Coenobitidae > Birgus > Birgus latro. The sequence goes on along the minus strand of JAGKTI010000018.1, from coordinate 30,887 downwards.
CGCTCACAGACATCTACAACATTCTGCACTAATCTACCAAGTTCTTGTCCGGTATTTGCAAGTGGCACTGCATCATTAGCATACAACAGATTTGAGATATTCCATCCATCACCATTCATTACCAATGCCATCCCTCTCTCCAGTACTCGTGTT
>JAGKTI010000018.1:10483-20714 GCA_018397915.1 Birgus latro | reverse complement strand
TTTCTACTGTGGTGTCATTTCTACTGTGGTGTCATTTTTACTGTGTTGGTCCGTTATAGTAATTAGACTACAGTAGATATAACACGCAAATATATACACAGATACGACATAATACTGCAAACACCACACTAGCAATATCACCACAGTAGCAATGACACCACAGTAGAAATGACACCACAGTAGAAATGACACCACAGTAGCAATATCACCACAGTAGAAATGACACCACAGTAGAAATGACACCACAGTTGATATAACATGTAAATAAACGCACTGACTCCATAACACCACATTAAATATAACTCGTGAGTAAATAGCAAATACGCTGATGTCACGTAAGACCTCAACAGACCATCCCCTGTAATACTTAGAAGTGGAGGCAAGTGTACATGTCTGGATTCTGTACATCAATTCTGAACTACGCGCGAAAGTTTGATTTGCCCAAGATGATCAGCCTTCCATTTCTCTCTCTCTCTCTCTCTCTCTCTCTCTCTCTCTCTCTCTCTCTCTCTCTCTCTCTCTCTCTCTCTCTAACCTAACCAACGTAACCTGACACCTCTTCCCTAGCGATTTATTTTTGGATATGACTGGTTAATATAATTCTGAACGTTACTTATAAAGAGTATGGTGAGATCAGAGGATGTAAGCAACACAGGAGACGACAGTAAGGTGTATTAAGCAAAACAAATCGCTTAGGAAGGGGTGTTAGGGAGCTTCCTTAACCGACTAGAATGCCGGTCTAAGAGAATCAGCCTAAACTAACCTAGATATCCCTAGATTCCAAAAAAGCGCAAAAATGGTACACAAAACGTAAAACCAGATGAGCATAAATTTAATATCACCCAACTATACTCTCTTGACACTAACTTAGCCTAAAATTTCTCTCTCTCTTTGAATGTTGAGTTGTAACAAGAGATTAACACTGGAATATGGTGCTAGTCACGAAGCAGTGTTATGTAAAGGACGTAGAGCTGTAATATTGTCTTCCTACCTATCCCCGAGCCAAGATAAAAAGAGAGTGAACTATAGAAACTGGCGTGGCATTGTTTTGTGTGTGGCTCAGTCGGCTGGTTGTGGTAGTGGGAGTGGGAAATGAATGAACAATGTATCGTGAAGGTTTTGGTATACTCCTTTCACTCTAAACTGGCACAGATTTTCATCCTTTTGCTGCTTATTTCACAAAGCTATGTAGTAGAAAAAAGACTACACTACAAATCCAGTCTACAGCACTTCTTCGTTACCAGCATCATAATTTAGTCACAGCGCCATGTCAATTGATGCCAAGTTTACTCCGAGCCCGTTGCATAGACCAAAGCCACTGGATGTGAAGAGGTTAATACTATATAAACTTAATCCAGCGGCATCTTGTGTGTGGTGGGGACGGCTCGGTCTGCTGGTGTGGCCCTAGGTGTGGCAGTAGGAAATGAACAGATGATGCAGGATAGATATAGGAAACGCTGACTCCATCGTCCCTGCAACACACTGTCAAAATGGGTTAATAAAATAATAATAATAATAATAATAGTAATAATAATAATAATAATAGTCATAGCCCCCTCTCTTTTAGTTTTTATTTAAACGTGGCCTAATTAAAATTCTCAACTTTCCGTGTCAAATGCTGATTGTGGGGATACAAAGACACAGACTGATGGTGGAATATGATGCTAGTCACGATGAAGTGCTGGGGAAAGTGTGTAGAGCCGTAGCATTGTTTTATTCTGCTACTGAGCTAGATATATAAAACAAGCTCTGTTTGGATGAATCTGTGGGCCACTTTGAGGTGAAATGAGTATGGTGCTGGATCTGCCACTATATCACAATAAAGGATGGGGAGCTTCATGGATAAAGAAACAGACGATAGTAAAGGTTATATTAGTAGCCTACTTTATTTTCCTTGTTTTTGATATCTGAACAGAAATAAATAGTATAAGGAAGTTACCCCGTCCTTCCGCTAAACTCACAACAGAAAAGGAAGTGGATTTTTTTTTCTTTCTCTCTTTTGCTTTTTGCAGATTACAGCATTAAATGAGAGTTGTCAATCGTTTTAAACCGAGCATCAAATACATCAGGATTATGTAAAAATAGTTCTCAAGGTTCAGAGTCATGTAGCCGAGGTTGAACAATGCCAGCACCACCAAACCTCCCACAGCGCCAGCCAGTATGTTGCCAGTAAGGGCTCCCTGATTAGCTCCAACAATGACGCCCAGCACGGGCTTCTCGGGGATACCTGTGTTATTCTGCTCCTGATTCTGCGGGGCGATGCTTTTAACCAACTTCTCAGGGATTCCCAACACGACGCCAACCAGCAGGCCAGTAAGCGCGCCCAACATGGCCCCTCCAGCCGTCAGCATGATGGATATAAGGGCGAGAACTGTGGCGCCCTCCCGACCGGCCATCACATACCCCTCGTAGACATGTAACGTAAACACCACAACCAGTGCGATAATTCTTTCACTGCTCCGAGTTTTGTGCACCAGGACAGGCTCTAAGGCAACCCAGAGTAGGATGATGGTGAAGACAATTTGGAGTCCTGTGAAGACGAGGCCAGTCAGCAACACAGCCACGGCGCCGGCCACCCTCGCAAAGGGATTCTGTGGGTCATATATACTACTGTTATGCCGGTAGGATTAGGTTAGTGGCGTGTATCTGGAGATTTGAGGAACATTTTAGAAAGTAAGTGCTGTGGCGGAGGATTAGGTTTATATATGGAGATGTGTGCATGTATGTTTAATACTCTTTCTTACCTTAAAAATTAGTTTTTGTCATTATTGTTATTCTATATTACTTAAGTGAATTACTGAGTGAGCAAATGTGAATTCTCTCCTAGGCTCTAAAATAGTCTGTGCTGCTCTGATGGTGGGGTCGGGGGGGGGGGGAGTATTCTAACGGGCCGTCCTGCCTCTGAGAGTGACTTGCTGAGTCAGTCATGTGGTCAGTGGCGGACGGACAGTGACAGAGAGGATTAGTGAGCGGCAGCCAGTCAGAAGGGAGCGATAGATTGACTAATTATGAGCGAGAGGCAGCCAGTCTGAGTGAGAGTCAGACAGTGAACGAACAATGAGTGAGTGGCAGTGAGTGAGGAAGGAGGCAGCGTGGAAGAGAGAAGCCAGTGTTTTTGAAAATGTACCTCAGCTGTGCCTACAAGGAATATAACCCAAAGTGTTGAGCGGCCTTTGATTAACAACACTGGCTCGTCTACGCGTCCTTCCTGATGTATCAACGAACCATATATCGGGGTATGTAATGTCCTGTTGCAGTTTATTTCACGTACCTCAGTGATAGAATAATATACGACTATAGCACTACATTTTTCCACAGTCCCTTTTCATGACCTGCATCGTATTCCAGTGTTATTCTCTCGTTGCAACTGAGCATTCGAGATGGAGCGATGACGATTTTATGCCAAGTTAGACTATAAAGGGTAGAGCTTTCTGATGCCATCTCATTACCAGTTTGTTTCTGCATGTGACGTATTAATATAGTCTCGGTGTCGTTTATGCAATCCATGTCCGTGATAAAAAGATAACGTTCCTCTTCCACTCCACCCAATGATTTCTCGTGTGTTGCGGGGACGGCCGTGTCAGTGTTACCAGTATCCGTTTCCTACTCACACTGCAACAACCACGCCCACACTAACCGACTGAGCCGTCCCCGCAACACATGAATTACTGCCATACGAGTTTCTAGTGGAACGATATTTACTGGTCAACCTCGTAGTGACCACCACCAGCGTCCACTACGACAGCCTCCCCTGCAACCACTTCCCTTGGGGGTCCTGGAGACAACATACGTGCACTTCGGCTACAACGGCACATATGGGACCCCGGATCACTGTGCCCTTTTTGGCTGTAGGAGCAGAGGGGATCACTCAGCAGCTGCACCGTAGAAGCCAGACCAGGGTGAGCACCAACATTATCCGCCCAGCACCAGCTCCAGCCATCACCTTAGCACCAGCTCCAGCCATCACTTTAGCACCAGCTCCAGGTTCTCCAGCTATATCTCACCAGCACCACCGGCAGCTGTCATCACTACGGCAGCTGACTACACTGTCACACACACTAGGGCCTAGACCATACAATGTGGTACTTCTCCCTCCAGATTTATTTTCGGGGGTTTTCCAGGTTTATTTTCGGGGGTTCTCCAGGTTTATTTTCGGTTTTTTCCAGGTTTATTTTCGTTTTTTCCCAGGTTTGTTTTCGGTTTTTTCCCAGGTTTATTTTCGTTTTTTCCAGGATGATTTTCGGGTTTTTTCCAGGTTTATTTTCGGGGTTTTTCCAGGTTTATTTTCGGGAGTTTTCCAGGTTTATTTTCGGGGTTTTTCCATGTTTATTTTCGGGGTTTTTCTAGGTTTATTTTCGGGGTTTTCCAGGTTTATTTGCGGTGTTTTTCCAGGTTTATTTTCGGGAACACCCTTGTATATACAGCATGTTGTACCGCTTCAGTAATACACAGTTTAGACCCTACAACAAAAAATTTGACATTGTCCTGTGCGGTAGTACAACACTTCCCGCAACACCCCGCATGGTTCATTCCCTTTAAGCAGACGGATATTTTAGCCCCTCTGTAGCTTATTTCCCGTAGATCAATGGCAGAATAGTTCAGTGCTACGGCTGTACATCTTTCCCACAAAAATGCTTTGTGTCTAGGACCCTAATTAGCGTTAATATATTGTTCCTGATCGGTATTCAAGAGGGAGAGGAAGCAAGTAAACAGAGTAATGTGAGAATACCGAAATGTGATATTCTGGATGAATCGTTAAATAAGAATTGCTTCTCTCATTTTACCCTAACTTGGCCGAAAATACCATATCTCCGTCTTCAGTACCGAGGTGTGGTAACAGATTAACACTAGAATATGCTGCCAGTCATGAACAAGTGCTATGGGAAGGATTATAGAACAGTAGCATTTTTTTCTTTTTTTCTGCCACTGAGCTACGTGAAATTAGCCTCAACATGACGAAAATCTAGGCCAAGTTAAAGTAAAAGGATTATGGAAAGTGTTAGGCTGGACAGTAATTCCTTTCACTCAAATTTTGGCGCGGATTTTTGTTCCCTGGCAACTTAATTCACGTAGCTCTGTGGTAAAGACGATGCAACGGTTCTTTTTCATATCCATAGTACTTCTTCGTGACTAGCATCGTATTCTGGTGTTTATCTCTTGTTGCAGCTCGGCATTCAAGGCAGAAAGATGATAATTTTAGGCCAGGTTAGCGTCAAAGGAGTATAGTTAATATTATCTTGTACTGTATATTACTTATCCAAACTATGTCTTTGTCAGAGATATGAATAGAAAAGAAAAAATACTGTGCCGTAATGTTCACGATAAATAGCAAAGAGAGAGGTGTTAGGAAGCCCGCCAAGTCGATCAGAATACAAACCTGCGGGACCACTCTTGCCGTGACCACCACCATCGCCATCACCGCCACCACAGACGCCTGCATCTCCATCTCACCCTCCCGTAGCGGCCTCCGCAGGGGAACACAACACACTGTAAGTATTGGGGTTTATAAATGGAGTGGAGGTGGGTTTATTAGTGTGAATATTAGCCCTTCCGACACTGCTCAGCTGACCCCCCCCCCCTCACCACCATAACATGCCAGACAGTAAAAGGGTTTAGTTATAAATTACTTTAATTGCGATAGTCGTCTGATTGACGTTAGGTGATATAATGTTGCTATAGCTTAATTCCGGGCTGTCTGGCCAAGCAGACCCGTTGACCACAGGTAAACAGCTGATGTGAGGCCGTCCTACAAGTACAGTATAGGATCTACACTGTGCAGGATATGGTGCCCCCTTGTGTCAGGCTTCTCGTCAACACCACGTCATCGGACTGAAGTGGTTTAACAGTTTCTGGTTGTGTCCAGTTTGCCTTCTACCAGCGGGTAATGTCTCATCTCTCGTTAATTTCCTCTCTTTCCGTTACACACTCGTGCTGTGCGTCTCCTCTCTCTCCTCCTGTTACCTGCGCCGAAACACCAAGTAAATGAGAGCAACGCGACAGTCTCGTGTTGGATGAAAAAGCGTGCGAAAAAAAAATATACTCGTATATATCACTGCAGTCAAACCACAAATCCCTCAGCACCAACTTTCACAGGGTTCAGTACACATTTCTGGCGTAACCCCATCGCCCACCAAACATCCAGTCCATCCCACCCACTCCTTTGCTCAGTAGGATCAGGTTATCCACCTTCTGACGGTTTTATTTCATGACGCACCTCACACGGTCGACGAACCTGCTTGTGGAGAAGTGTTACATTTTACTCGCTCCCTCTCTCTCTCTCTCTCTCTCTCTCTCTCTCTCTCTCTCTCTCTCTCTCTCTCAGTAATGCATGAAAGAACTCGGACAGTCAGACAAGGAGAACTTTTGTCTTAATACTCCCACACCGCCCACACGCACGTAGAGGGATACTAAGAAATTTACATGACAAAGAACAGGTCAAGCAATGCAGCCTGATCCCCAGCACAGTGTGGTGAAGCCCGGGACACAGCATCGAGCCTCGGTAATCTCCCACCCTTCATGCAAGCTAAACGAAATAAGTCATCGCAGAAAGGAAAACCTGATTAACTTTATGCTTCAACTTGTTCTTCATTGAATTTGAACCAGACTCAGGTCCGATCAAAGGCAGAGGTACTGTCCCCAGGGAGGTTGGTATTACGTATGACATACCTGGCATACTGCGTCATGATACCTGCTAATCCCTGTCTTGATTTGTACCTACCCGTCAACAGTGCGTCCGATTTTGTATCGTTATACACGAATCATATTAAACACAAATATATTATACACGAATATTATTAAACACGAACATATTATACACGAATCACACGGGCATCATATTACGCACGAAATCGGAAGCACTGTTGACGGGTAGGTTGCTAGGGTACGATAATGATTAACCCCAGTCGTGCGCCGCGGCTTATAGTTACTTATGTAAAGTTTTTGAAGGGATGGTCTTAAGCTGAGTCACCTACAGAAATAATGATCTGTCTCCACACTTCCATGACTTTGTGCCCACCAAAAGTGTCCAGCACTGTATTACAGCATTTCGTATGCTGCACCAGTCATGCAAACACAACTTTTCTTGAGCTTAAGTCAGCCTTTGATGTAGCCAGTCGCCATGTTAACCCCCATCACCTAGCCACAATGAATGTTGGCTTCTAGAATGGATAAAGAGTTATTTATCCAACAGAAGAGCATCTGTTTTGATTCAGTGATATCGAAGTGAGACCAGACTAAACTAGGCGCTACACAAGGAGATGTTTTGAATAATACTGTAGTTAATGTCTTAACCAATGTACAGTTGTGCCAGCAGAACCTTGTCATCATATCAGTTATGATCATGATATACTTATTCATACATCTGGGTTTAATAGTACACAAACTGTTATGAATCCTGTATCAGACTCTTGTTAAAACTTAAATCTGATAATCTCAGCTGATAAAACTTAGTAAACAGATGGCTACCCAGACAAGGGGGTGTGGTCTGGAAGATACAGCTCAGTAACGGATCTCACCTTAAGTACTCGAGTATGTCAAACAGTGCAGGTATTTTGGAGTACTGGTCCCTGTCAATGGATTTGTGGTTACCAAACTGAAACGCCAGTGTAATGAAAGGTCCAAAGACAGACTCACGCGAGGTGAGGTGCAAATATCAGAATTGCAAAAATGATGTATTTAGCTTACATCAGACCTCTCACTGATTGTGCCGCGCCCCTTCTCGCTCTAGTATCAAATGGAATGTTTGCAGGGCTGGAAAAAGTGCAGACTGAAGCTATGAGAGTAATATTAGGTTGTCCTCTCAACATAAAAATTCTTATCTCGCAACAGGACCTTAGCATTCCCAGTATGAGTGACCGTGTCAGTGAAGGTAATGCCATCACTGGTACAGCATTAAGATGCTGAGACAAAACTGTTCGAACCCCTGCACTGAAACATTCCAGGCCTTCCTACTGAGAGGCAGTCATCCATCACAATGGATTGTAAAAACTGCAGTTGAACGCCGGTTGCACAATATTCATGATCTGCGGGAAGAGCAGCGACAACACTGCTTCCCTGTCCCATGGCAAGTATCTCCATTCATTGTCCCTGCACTCACTTGTCATTGTAAAAGGCTAGTACAAGCTAGTCCTGAACTCTGTCGCGAGGCAAAATCTGAAGCCATACACCAAATATACGAGTATAACCTTACAAGCAGTCATGCATTGGCCCAAATAATCTAGACAGATGGTTTTGTCACTCACTCCACTGGAACAGCTGGGAGTGATGTAATTGTCTTGTGATGGTCTCTGGTGTACGAAGTGGTCTGCTTTAAAAACTGGGCCTCCAGATTATAAACTGAGTTGTGTGGTGTACTTCTTTGCACTGAAACAAGTACTCATGACCAGAAATAACACATTCATTGTAACGAACTCTTTATCATCATTGCCTATAACTCCTTACATCACAGCTGTATAATGTACTTGTGTCTGAAGCCAGGCGCAGGCGCAACTAAATCCTTAATGAGAGTATCAGTGAGCGCCTTGTATGAATTCCACCTCATGTTGGCCAACGCATGCATGATCGCGCAGATGAGTCGGCTAAAGCTGCAACCCAGGGAGAGACAGTTGACTACGAGTATATTTCCGGTTTGTTAGTATGCAGTTTAAAGGGGGTTAGTAGAAGGGGGCAACAGTTGGCCTTCTCAGAAAGACAAAACAGTGAACTGGACAAGAATCAATCCGTTTATGATCACTATGATGCGGGAGGAGCCCCTTGTTTATGAATCATTTAGCAGTCAGCAGCCGTTTTGATGTTACAACAGCAAAGCTTAGATTTGGACTTAGGAATCTTTGGCAAGAAACAGATCGCGTTAGTGTAGACAGCCAGTGTTACTATGCAGAGAAACCTTTCACACACACACACACACACACACACACACACACACACACACACACACACACACTGTGGCATTAGTTAAGTAATGCAGCGTGAAAAGATAAAGAAATATGTGGGTCCCTCAGTTGCGAAATTGCAGTTGTTTGTAGATGCTTTACACATGGTGATGTTCTTGGGGGGATTCTACCTAGACCTCCTCTCTGTGCGTACTGTAAGTGAAGTGCTGCCACTCACTGGACTTTGAGAGAAACTTGGCGATTTTTAGAAATACATGTTAACAATTACCTTTGTATTCGAAACATTCTGTATTTTGAGCAAATAGTAGTGTTTTTCATAGAATCCTTGATATTTCATAAATGTTACTAGTATCTTATTTGCCTGGACAGTATATGCTGCTGTCTACAATATGTACGCTTGCTGCCGTCTTGTTTATATGTGCCATATTTACTACATAGTTATATTATGCACACAAATAGGATAGTAGTGACAAATAAATAATCTATATGTAGATAACAATGTGTATATACAAAATAGCTCATCTAGTGTGACAGGCTAATCAAAATATCTTGAGGGTCAGGCATTGCACCTGTTATGTGCGGCTGGAAGTGATACGCGTCTGACTCACAGGATCGGTATGGGGAATATACCAAGAACAGACGGACACATCTTGACAGACCCGCGGCCAACGGTTGCAGCCAGTTTTTTAAAGTTTCTCTCTTTGAAACTCATGGAATATGTGACATTGTTTTATTAAAATGTCTCCTGGCTAAAACTGCAAATTGCTAAATAATCAGCTGATGCAACAGCTGATACGTCACATCAACTCTAAATTTCAAGCTGAGCAACTTTGTGTTTCATAAGAAAATCGCTCACAGCTCTCCAGGGGCAGACATTAGAACTTTCCTTGAAGGACAAATAAGAAAGGATCCCTCGAGTGTAAGACTTATAGACTTCGCCGCAGGTAATAAAACAGATCATATCACTCAAACCCTCTCTCTCTCTCTCTCTCTCTCTCTCTCTCTCTCTCTCTCTCTCTCCTCTCTCTCTCTCTCTCTCTCTCTCTCTCTCTCTTGACGGTGCAAATTTGGTTAGACGGCTGTTAGATTAGTTTGTTAGATTAGTTAATTAGTTTGTCTGTTAGATGAGTTACTTTGTTGGATTAGTTTGTTGGATTAGTTTGTTGGATTAGTTAGATTTGTTTGTTGTTTGTTTGTTAGATTAGTTACAGCAGTTAATTGGCCCAGATGTTCAGTCCTGTTCATACTGTTTTGTCTATTTGGTCAACGGCTGATAAACTGAAGGAAAAATATTAAAATACTCGTGTGTGTGTGTGTGTGTGTGTTTGTGTGTGTGTGTG
>JAGKTI010000018.1:0-10149 GCA_018397915.1 Birgus latro | reverse complement strand
ATGTTCAGTCCTGTTCATACTGTTTTGTCTATTTGGTCAACGGCTGATAAACTGAAGGAAAAATATTAAAATACTCGTGTGTGTGTGTGTGTGTGTGTGTGTGTGTGTGTGAGAGAGAGAGAGAGAGAGAGAGAGAGAGAGACTTATAAATGCCTTACCTTGCCCTGTGAACGAATGCTCAGTTCTCGAGTCCAGCGCAGACTGAAGCTTTACTTGCTTATCTGCGAGAGATCCGAAAACCTGTGTTATCTTAGCACTCCAAAGATAAGGACACACACACACACACACACACACACACACACACACACACACACACACACACACTGAATTTTGCGCAACGTTACAGGGAGAATTGCGGAAAATAAAACCACCTTCCTTCGCAGAGTTGATGAATGAATGAATTTAGAGGAATAATAATAATAATAATAATAATAATAATAATAATAATAATAATAATAATGATAATATTTAGTAATAATAATAACAATAATAATAATAAACATACATACATACATACATCATCTAATCTTGTGATGCTCCATAAGGATCGTAGGAGCCCGGGGCTAGGCAAATTGGTCCTGACATTTAAGATGACAGTGACCAGCCTCACTTATCCCTGAGTGGCATTACGTGGGCAATAAACCCCAACCATTCCTTGGATATACACCTGTACAGGCCCAATCCGATTAGAGCGCCTTAATTACCCACTAAATCACCAGGCGCCATAGTTTGGTTATATGGTTACCATCCAGCGTAGTAAATGGTTTCCTGGTGTACAGGAAACCATTTGGCTTGTCACTCAGTGTAGAGTCACTCACGGGCAGAAGGAAGAGGAAAGAATGAAGGAAAGAAAGACAGAAGAGAAAGGAAGGAAAGAAGGAAGGAAGAGAGGAAAGGGCAGTCACCCAAGAGCAACACTACATCGAATGAGTGGATGTTGAGCGTCCCCACCTTCCACCTAATAATAATAATAAACAGTCTATCTATCTATTACCAGAGGCCTAAATCCCATGAGAGGAGGCGACCACCCACGCCCTTGGCTGCGAGGGCTCCCAGTACTGCATCCGGGTTGGCAAGTTCAAACGCCTTCTCGAGATCGAGGAAGACAGCCATGCCACGACCACTCCTCAGTTCGCCAAGAAAGGAGGCCAAGCAGTGCTGAGCACTCCTGCCAGGGAGGTAAGCGAGGAGCCGTGGATGGAGCGGTCCCAACCTCCAGGCAAGACGAGAGAGGATTAGCCTCTCAGCAGTCTCGGCAATACAGCTGAGGAGAGATATCGGCCTCATGGAGTCCGGGTTGCGTGGCTTAGGGATGGGGTGAATAATGGCTGTCTTCCACGATCCCGGGAGACGCCCTTCAAGCCACGAGTGATTAAACAGATCCAGGATACGAGCCTTCCCTCCTTGGCTGGTGCGAGCCAAGAGGGAGTAGACAAGGCCATCAGGGCCTGGAGCCGTATCCTTTCTGCCGTTTAACACTCGATCCAGCTCCCCAACAGTGAATAGGTGGTCTGCAACGTCAGGTCGAGAGCAAGCAGCCTCAACCAAGGTCCTACGGGGGCCTGCAAGACGAGCTTGCAGATCACCGATAGACTGTGGGAGGCTAGCGGGGGCAGTACGGGCAGCAAAATGAGCAGCAAGACGAAGTGCCTCGCCAGCAGGGTCAGGATGTGAAGGTGTTCTTGCCGGTCGGGGGGAGTAAACGGACTTAATCCGCGCCCACATCTCACCAAGTGTGGAGAGGGAATCTAGTGACCTGCACCACCTCATCCAAGCCTCGTCCCGAATGCGGCGCTTTTCCTGCAAGACGTGTCACTCCACTGCGGGTAGGATGGGGCACAGCCACTGTCACTGAGGGGCGAGCAGCCAGAGGAGTCCTGTGAGGAGTCCCTGAACGTCGTGCCGGGGTGGGATCGTTTCCCCGTCTGCGATCCCGGGACCTCTTAGTGGCAACTAGCGTGAAGCCCTCAGCATCAACACGGTCAGGAGCAGCAGCGGGAGAGGCTACAGGAGTGTCAGGGGCATCGCTTTCCACGGCCATCCGTTCGTGGATGCGAGCAGCCTTGGTAGGCCGTGGTGTGGTAGAAGGATCGCAAACGTCAGGCTGAGACAGAATGGCGGAAGCACCAGCTGAGGAAATCGGCAGAGAGGGACGTGCATCCTCGGTAACTGAGGAGTGGGAGCTAGAGGTGGGAGAGCGACGCTCCCTCTTACTCCCCATAGCACAGGCAGGTCCAGCAGAACCTTGCCTCTGAGGCACAGGTTGCGGGATGTTGAAGGCCCTCGAAGGACGCACATCCTGAGGAGGCTCCATGACAGAAACAAACTCACAGACAACTAGCAGACTACACACACACTCACAGACACACACCAGCAACACACACAGTCACGACAAAAACGAAAGAAAAACGGCCAGTTCCCTACAGTAACGGGCGCCTAAACTCCCCACCCTCTAAAGGGCGACGCAGGAGACCCGTTACTGCCCCGTGAGGGACTTCCCTAGTCTAACAGAGCCGCCCTCACTGCCTCCTTTAACCAGGCCCTAATGGCCCCCCCCTCATGGAAGTGCCCTAACGGCACCCCTTCAGGGTTCGGCGTCGTACTACAGTGAGGGACACTAACGGCGGGCCGGAAAACACACACACACACACACAAAGACCCCCCCCCACACACACAGACACACACAAAGACCCCCCCCACACAAAGACCCCCCCATACACACACACATAAAGACCCACACACACTCACAATCACAGAGAATGAGACAGCAGTCTACTCTTCTGAGACAGAGTCCCTGAAAAAGTAGGAAAACTCAGAAAAATTCTCCTCAGTGTCAGAGACTAAGTCCCACAACTGCCCAAAACAGACTAAACTCCCAAAAAATCTTCCTCTATGACTAAGTCCAGTGTGAGAGAGAGACGGGCCAGAGGTCTGCACAACACACTGGCTGGACATGGAGTGTGCCATGCGAGGCATGCACTAACATTTCTCCCACCATCGTACGGTGACCGTAAGGCTAAGGGCAGGGAAGAACTCGCTGTGTTTGGGAGTTTGTTTCCCCACTCAGCTGATGATCGTTTTGGCCAATCACAACGCAGGATGCTCCTCTGCCTAGGAGCTTCAGCCAATCATCGTGTTTGTTGACATTGACTCTCAGCTGACGACAGGGATGGAAATTGTACGATAATTATCGTATTTGTACTATAATGCCAGTGCTATGTACGTGTACAGTACTATAATAACATATGAAGGTACTATAATTCCCTATTTTATTAAAAAAAAAACACATCGATTTTGAAATACAAGTGTCTGAGCCGTGCTCGAGTGGCCTGGGCTTGGGCCCGAGCCCGAGGACGGGACGTTATAAGATTATCAACTGCCAAGGAGGTAAGAAGTACGGTGGTGGGAGAGGACTAGAACAGAGAAAGGTGGACATGGGAGGGAAAGAGGTCGGTGGGGTGGGGGGATATGCCTTTTTGCTTGGAAGGAGAGAGATGCTGGTGGTCAGGGGAGGAGGGAGAGGAGGACTCAGGGATGGTGAGGCCGTGAGAGGGGTCGGGGGATTAAGCTCTGTCGAACAGTCTAGCTTTGCCGGACAAAGAGCCAGTAGAAATGAAGTAAGGATGTAAACCAGCATAAAGCTAGCTAGCTTCTCATTGGTTAGGGTCACCTTACCTTAAAGATACAGAAAACTGTCATGAGGCGGGGTCGTGACCTCATAAGTGACGTGTTAGGTCTTCTGATAGTCAACTTTTGCTGATGCTAGACCAGTAAGAATGAAAATACCATCATAAGAAAATTTATATAGAGTTTTCGTTGTCTACAGCCATTGCTGAATCCTCAACTCAAAAACAGCGCACTTAATTAACGGGTCAGGCAGCACTCTTCCATATATTAGCCAGGAAATCATACGCTATTAAGGTAATTCATCTTTTTCTTTTTTCACTATGTGGAGGCAAATTATAGTAATGGTATTTAAGCACTAAATGGCAGAACTGTGCGTAATTTTTATAAAATATATGGTTGTACGATAATCTTAGCAAGAATGCTATAATTTTGGCCGCGCTGTACGATAACCTCGGGTTCGAGAATTTCCATCCCTGGCTGACGGGAACTGAACAACAACACGGGCCAGGCCTGAATGAAATTATATGGAGTGTTTGTCAGTTTTGGAAGTGCAGTGAGCAGAAAAGAGTACTCGCATTACTACCAGCACAACTACTGCTGCATGTTGTGCAGCAGTACTGTACATTACTATTATTTTACAATAGTGTACATTATCTTCAGTATATTGTACAGACTACTCGTATAGTTAAAATTACAGCTACAATACTACGACATTAATGTGCTTTGTGCAAAACTAAACTGACTGCTGTACACTGTACACTACTGTACATGATATGTCAAACAAAGCACCCTAGATAAAGCACCCTGGGATAAAAGCTCCAGCAAAGAAAATAAATTTGTGTATTATATCTTTTATTTAACAGTAACCTATTCTGACCTAACATCCTAAAGTAACCTGACCTATGGTAACTGAATAACCTAAGCCAACCAATCTAACCTAACTTAACCTTAGCCTAACAACTTAAGCTTACCTAACTAAATAACCTAACCTAACAAAACTTAGCTGAAGAAACATAGCAGTCACATCAAACAAGCTTACCCCCCCAAAAAAAAATAGAATAAAAAAAAATAATAAACCTGCCCAATCTAAATTTATCTAACCTTAACCTTGGTCAGAGTTTCACGTACTGCTCTCAGTCATTCCTCACTTTTGCCAGGAAGTACCGGATAATTCCTCTCAAACTTCCAAGATGTGATTACATCCCTCTTCAGAAGTTTTGAATAAATATATAATCTTAAAATTTTATGGCATTGAATTTAGTGGTTTAAGGGAAATTTTTGGTATGTTATGGGAATATTACTAAGATTTTGTACTTTTATGTGGGCATAACATTTATTTGAGGATCCAAATTTTGTCCCTACTCTTAGAAAGCACAAATCAAAAGCCAAAAACCATGAAATCTAATCAACATAACAGGCTTTTATGACTGTTTTGGCTTTTTTAAGTACTTCCCCCCTTGAAATGTCAAAATACCCCTTGTCCTCTTCACCCAACTTAAACTTTCATATGGTAACTCAACCTAAAAATTAAATTAGCCTAACCTAATAAACTAACTTTAACCTACCCAGTTCCAATAATAAACTATCCTAACTTAAATAACCCAAGTTTAAAATAATACTGTCTAAGCTAAAAGTAACCAAAGCTTAACCTAACTCTTAAACTAACCTAATCTCACCCAACACTCACCTAACATTAAATTAGCCTAACCTATGTTTAACAAAGCTAACCTTACCATTACTCAGTCCAAAAATAAACAAACCTTACCTAACAAAAGTTAACAATCTAACAGACATTTAAACCAACCTAATGTAACCTAATTCTCAAACAAACCTAACCTAACCCAACACTAACCTAAGCTTAAATCAGCTTAAATTAAACTAAACTAACATTACCATATCCCAAACCACAAATAATCAAACCTAACAAAACTTAACCTAATCAAACCTAACCTTGATTTTAAATTAACCTAACCTAACCTATCTTGAAACTATATTAGTAAGGGGATTTTGTTGTAGAGGCTTGACCTATTAGGCTATTCTCATAGGGGATCTTGTCCTGACAGTGTACACTACTGCTCATTATACTACTGTACAGCACTACACCTTACACTATTACACACTAATATTACTGTATACTACTGTAGGCTACAACATTAAAGCACACCATAATTTTCTATCAACCTAAAGCATACTCTAATACTGTAAAACACTAATGTACTCTACAGTACTACACAACACTGATGTGCACATACAGTAGAACACTAATGAACACTAATACTGAAACCACTTATTTACACTAATGTACAATTCACCGCAATGTATATTGTTGTATAGCATCTCTGTAAACTTCCCAGTATAGTGAAATAACTCGTTTACACAAGAGAGAATGCTTAATTCAGTTTATTTCCGAGTGGCTGAAAGATACGGGAGCCGCTAAGGGTGGTCGGGCCCACCCTTAGCGGCGATCGTAACTCCGGCTCCCGTAAGGTCTCCGAAAGTGTTTAGTGCATGCCAACTTCCGACGCCGCTCCCTTTTCCCCCTCCCGTTACGAGTCACGGGACAGCAACTGCGTTAGTGCATCCGGGTCGCCGTGAAGGAGTGCGCGCGCCGGCCTCTCCTACAGCGTCACAAAATCAATATGACCGATAGCTTTTGCAACAGGACAAACTTTCCAGAAACAATGTATTGATTGACTCCAGTAGTGACGTAATATTTGTCATTTTGCCTGGAAATTATGTTGTACTAGATATATAAGCTGATAAATATGCAGTGGAAGGAAATTTGGACGGATATTCATATGTACAGTACGCATTAAATTGCATGCTCTTGCAAGGCTAGTGGATGACTCATAGCAACTAAATTAATGTAGGATTTATAACGCCCAATTCATGGTAGGGTATCGCATTTATATTTTTCGTACTATCTTACACTGAGGTGACCGTACATTAAGCAAAATGACGGAAAGGATAAAATTTATGGAAGAATGTGGGCGCACTGGGACCTGCGCAGTAGATCGCCATTTCCCAAGCATAGTGACACACCTTCGCTCCTTTCTTCGTTTTGGTGAGTTTTTCCGGTTATTTTCCGTGTTCATACATCCAAGAAGACTACAAGAACAACAGCCACGCTTCCATAACCAGTTGTGCAACGCGGAAGTGGATGGAAGTTGCTGAAAATTGCCGCACTATAGAATTGTTACTGTGATGAATGTTTGGTATTTCCGATTATGTTTGCAGGAGGAGTTTGCTTCAAAGTGTTTCTTCATTTTTTCGTATCTGTTGAGCTGTTTTTGCCCTGTTTAGCTTTTTTTTTCGTACTAGTTAGCTGCGTGTGGGCTATGTTCCCGTTTGTTTTTTCTAGCTGTATTTTTTTTATTGTAACCGTAATTATGAAACTAATTTTATATTTAACCCTATTTGGCTGTTATTATTTTTTCCCTGTAGCAGTCTTAACGTCATTTCTAGCTGCACGAGTTTTCCCGCCTGTTTGGCTGCTGCCCCTATGTAGCCTATTTCCTGCATAGCTACTTTCATGTTTTTCCTTGTTTAGCTTTATGTAAAATAGAAACCACGAGCTAAGTAATTGCCCTTTTTTCGGGGGGTGGGAGGAAAGTAAACAAAACGAATTTCAAGATCTGCTATATCGAGATGTCCCATTTAGTTGAAAAGCTGGAGTCATAGAGAGGAATGCAGACCGAGAAAGAGAGTATGGTAGCAAAGCTGACCGGGGCTGCGTTTCAACAGGCTTTAGCTCCCCAGAGCGGTGCAGGGGTAGCGGGAGTAACTGTGAAACCACCACATACTTGGAGCGCGAATTCGCATTTACTCTGGGTATCCTTCTTTTAGAATACTTAGCAGTTATGTATATTTGAGCGTTATTGACGACAATATTAATGTTACATGAATATTTGTCAGCAAAACATAACTGCAAATGCATATTGCCGAAATACTTTAGAAATATTTAACCACCAAGTAAGAATCATAACAAATCCTGCCTTCGCCACTGCTGCTTCTTCCTGTAATTTCCACCGATTTTGAGGACGAAATGGACCTTGCAGTGCAAGACTGCAGTGGAACAAGATGACTTTAGAAGATATGATGATTGTGCGAAGGTGAGGAGGTACTTCATGGAAGTATGATTTTCGCGGGAATGACTGAAAACAAACCCTCAACACGTACTGGTTAGATCCGCATAGCTTTTACTCTCATTAAGCGAAAAATTATTACTTTATTGAAATGAAGAGGGTATTTAACAAATCTCTTCATTTATGACTCAAAATCCGTTTGCTCACCCAAATTACACAGAATAACACCGTGGTATTTAGAGTTCTTTTATGTTTTACACAGCTACGATGTAAACCATTTACAGCTGTTAGATGTTGCCAGAGACCCTCCTCACCAAACAGTTCCAACCTCGACGGAGGCAGCGACAATCCCCCCTTCACCCCCACACTTTCGCTCTCGAAAGCGGCGGGACGTTCCGTTGCGCTCCAGCTGTTGAAACGCAGCCTAGTTGTATGTATGAAGTGCTGAAAATGTCGGTTACTCTTGCATTAGGGAACAGGAAAGGGATAAAAGTGCGTTACTAGACGGGTACTGCGCATCTGCTTTAATGGGGGAGGGATGAAAGCAGACATTCCAGATCAGTCATCACAGAAACAGCGATTAAGGATAGAGAGATGCAACACTGCGGCTAATTGAGGAGTAGTTGATTGCTATTAAGGATAGAGAGATGCAACACTGCGGCGAATTGTGGAGTGGTTGATTGGAGTCAGTAAAAGGAGGGGAGTGAATGGATGAAAAGGCATTAATATTTTACCACGGGCGCAGGCCAACCAAATTTCTTTCACAGGTTGATTAGCGCAGGTTAGTTTAGAAGTATTGGTCTGATAGTGATTGGGGGCTTCAAGTGTTAGGTTTAGTGGCAATCCTAGGTGCAATGTTAACAAAAGAGAAAAATCCAGGATCCACATCTAGATCCGGATGCGCCTCAGAATCTAATGAACTTCTATAGAAAATTTCATTGAAATTCGACAGTAACTTTTTAAGATATTTTATGGACAGACAGACTATCACGGATGATCACATAACCTCCGCTCATGAATGGAATGTCACGCAACCATATTACAGAACTTGCGCCTGTCGAAATTCTTTATTCCCCTAACTGCATCTCTCTGGAACTCGCTTCCCCAGAGTTGTTTCCCACCAAACCTCAACCCACAGCTGTTCAAGTCCAACTGTTACAGATATTTTATGGATGGAGGACACCAGAAATCTTATGTATGGATTATTTTTTTATTCATTTGTTTTTCCTTCCTCCATTCTGTTATAAAAAAAAAAAACGAATATGTATTACCTGATGGCCGAAACTGGTCTCGCTTATAACAATTTACGCACTGTCATCAGCAACTAGCACCGTTACTGTTGAGAACTGGACCTTAAAGCATTTGTAGACTTTCTGAGTGGCTTCGGAGTTATCGTTCGTAACACGTCTCCCTCAGCGACTTATACTGCACACTGAACCTCGTTATCAGCTTGTATGTACGTCATTTATGCAGATTACGTCCATATTAAAGCCACATAAACAAGGAGATGGTATGGAAAAATATGCAAAATAGACTGTTAATGGAAAAATATGCAAAATAGATGGTTAAAGAAGATGTGCTACGAAGCCTCCCGTCCCAGAATACTTTATTACTGTGTTCTTAGTGGTAGGTGGGGGCGCTCACCATCCACTCACTCAGTGTAGTGCTGCTCTCAGGTGACTGCCCTTTCCTCCTTTCCTTCCTCTTCTGTCTTTCTTTCCTTCACTCTTTCCTCTTCCTTCTGCTTATGGGTGACTCTACACTGAGTGACAAGGCAAATGGTTTCCTGTACGGTACACCAGGAAACAATTTACTACGCTGGGTGGTAACCATTTAACCAAATTACGCCGCCTAGTGGTTTAGTGAGTAGTTATGGTTTGGTGGGCGATTACGGCGCTTCAGTGGGATTGAGCCTGTGTAGATTTATATCCAAGGGGTGGTTGGAGTTTATTGCTAACGTAATGCCACTCAGGGATGAGTGAGGCTGGTCACTCATCTTAAATGTCAGGACCAACTTTCCTAGCCCCGGGCTCCTACGCTTCTCATGGGACAACACAGGATTAGATGCTGATGATGCTGATGATGATCTAACCATTGACAGGCGATTTTATTCAGCTTAGGAGCTGTTAGATATCTGTGTAGATTTCCTTAACACCTTTCATGCGAGAATTTATTATTATTATTATTATTATTGTTGTTGTTATTATTATTGTTGTTGTTGCCATTATTATTACTATTATTATTATTAATCATCATCATTATTATTTATTATTATTGTTATTTGATTGTTATCTATTATTATTATTATTGTTGTTATTATTATTGTTATTATTATTATTATTAATATTATTATTATTATTATTACTAGTCAGCAGTGCAGTTAATAAACACACACACACACACACACACACACACACACACACACACACACACTTAG
>JAGKTI010000017.1:228268-264547 GCA_018397915.1 Birgus latro | reverse complement strand
GATATTCACTCTTTCTCTAATCATACCTTCTAGAACTCTCTCCATTACTTTCATTATCTGATCTAAGAGCTTTATACCTCTGTAATTTCCCCTTTCCAGGGCATCACCCTTCCCTTTGTACACATTTACAATTACACTCTTCAGCCAATCATCTGGGACAACACACTCATATATAATCATATTTATCAGGTCAGTGACTAACCTCACCCCAGTATCTCCTGAGGCCTTCAACATTTCGGCAGTCAACCCAGACACACCTGCAGCCCTCCCCACCCGCATCCTGCCTATTGCCTCACTCACAGTAGCAGCATCAATCAAACGCCAAGGGCCAAACACTGGATCTGCTGGCTCCAAACCTTCCCTATCCCAATCAAACTCCTCATTCAACAACTGGCTATAATGCTCTCTCCATGCATCTTTAATATCCCCACTGTTCACCACTACCCTTCCTTCACCATTCTTCACACACTGCTCACCTACAATGTCCCGATTATCCCTCTTCACCTGATTTGCCACCCTAAAAATCATAGTTTTCCTTTCTCCATGATTTAGATTATCAAGTAAAAGTCTCTGTGACTCAGACTTTGCCCTGTATACCTCTCTTCTAGCCCTGCACTTGGCAGCCAAGTACTCCTCCCTGTTACCACCCTTCTTCCATTTATAAAAATAATATATACATATATATATAGCAGCCGTGGCTCAGTGGGTTAGAGCGCTCCGCTCTGGCCGTAGGGTCGGAGGATCGAATCCACCCAAGGGTCATTGGTAGACATCAGGAAGGGCATCCGGTCATAAAATGCTACACGCTCCAATCCAAAAAGGCCGACGCATGCAAGCATGTTACAGCCTTCAAAAACGAAACGAAACGATATATACAGTATATTCTAAATAGTAGTATGAAAGAGAATACAGCTGTATAGCATTTACCGTAGTTTTGGCCTACCAGCCATACACCAAGTACAAGTGGAACACTATCAAATGCAATGAATATAATACTCGCATCAAGCAGTGATGAAAATGATGAGCCAACAGTTACAATTTCAATGGAAGAAATAAAGAAGTATCACAAACAAAAGGGAATTTAAGGAACAAATGAAGATATTCTGAAATGGTGGAGTGAAAACAGAAGAGAATACTCTGATTTAGTGAAAGTGGTACGCACACTTGTGGTAGGTGGTGGCGACCATCATCCACTCACTTGATGTAGTGCTGCCTACTTCTTCCTCTCACTTGATGTAGTGCTGCCTACTTCTTCCTCTCACTTGATGTAGTGCTGCTTACTTCTTCCTTAGCCTTTATCAATCTTTTTCTGTGCCTGCCCTCCTCATTTCCTATTTCTCCCATCTTTCCTGTCACTTCTTATTGCTTTTCTTTGCTTTACAGGTGGCTTTACATTGAGTGACAAACCAAATGGTTTCCTGTAAGGCAAGAAACCATTTACAACGCTGGATGGTAACCATATAACCAAACCATACGTGCTCCCTACATGTCAACAAGTGGGTTGGTGGAGGGTTAGTGCCCCTCCCTGTAAAACAAATAACTCAAGAGTCAAATGGCCACCCCTTAGGGGATTATGGCGTCTGGCAATAGATAGATAGATAGATAGGTACGCTGTCCCCCAAGCAGCGTCCCAAGTGAACAAATATTCAGTGGTGCTGGATTAATCTATGATGGAGAACGCAAGAGAAACCTTTGTTTTTGAAGAGTATTTTGCCTTTGTTGAAGTTCAGATACTGAACTAATGTGCAATGTGAGTATTCTAATAAACTATACATAATACATATACTAACTTCAATTTACGTTTGCACTTATCTAAATTTAATGTAACTTTACCACTTTCCAAAGGGTGGAGGTTGGGGAGTGGTTGGTGGGATGCATGACGACTTAGGTGCACGTCCTGCATCCTGGTAACACAAGTTTGACTTATGTGGCTGAAAGTCGTCGTTAACAATTTAAAATGCATAATCTTAAAAGATTTAAAAATAATCCGCATCTGTGAAGATATAGTCATCAGACATCCACATTCGCATAAGCATCTGCCAAAAAATATTTTTGAATATCCGCATCCGGAATTTTAAAAAGTTTATATCCTCATCTGCATCCGCATCCGAACATCCGCATTTTTAGACATCCGATACACCTCTAGTAGGATAATGGAATCATACAGAAGTGTAATGACAGTCATTTAAAAAATGCACTCTAACATTTAAGAAAGACAGTACAATCCCAGTTAACCAAGAAGCTTGGGGAATTTACCTTCCCAGTTACAGATTTTTCCCATATACAGTCTATCCCCATCTAAAATGGTTTTCCCTAACACGAAAATGGTCCAACACGTACAATTTTCCAGAAGCAATGTCGCTTCTAACACGGCCATTGATGAAGCTAACATGGTTTTTTGAACAGGGTGGGCTTCGGTGAAGCTAACACGGTTTTTTTCAACAGGGCGGGCGGTGATGAGATGAATCGTAGGAGCATTGCCCTGACAGCGGGTGTCATCTACCTCCCAGCCAATCACACTTCAGCATTCTCACTTTTGAACTACCCAATCAGGACACTCCCTGCTCCCGTCTGCCTCCCCACTCTGCCTGTTCCTCTTATCCTCCCATAAGGTAACAGTGTGGCATTTAACTGTAATAATACTCTTTTATAATTTTCTGAGGCATATTAATGCTTTCTAGAAGGTTAAAATTGGGAGTATAAAAAAAATTTTGTACCACAAGGGGGAAAAAAGCAGACATTTTGCCTGGGGTGTGGAAGGAAATAGGGGGTTTCACCAGTCCCTGTAATACAAAATTTCTCTAACACGGTAGGGGTGCGGAAGCAATTAACAGCATTAGATGAAGACAGACTGTATATGATATGTACTAATATACAGGCTATATCAATGCAGTATATACAGCACTCCCCAGTCATATCCAGGGCCACACAAACAGATTCCAAATGAAATATTAACTCCTCTTAAACACTCCCCATGGACAAAACAAACATGCTAGCAGTGTCTTACAGTAGTGCAAAATGCAAAACGTAAGTCCACTCTGTTAAATATTATTCATTATATTTACTTGTAAAATCATGTTGGTAGGTCGGGGTGCCCACCATCCACTCACCAAATGCTGTGTGCCTCCTTCTTCCTTCAAGTGTATCATCTTTTTCTGTGTCTGTCCACCTCTCTTCCTCCTCCTCCCATCCTTGCTGTCACTATTTATTACTGTTCTTTCCACTTCAGGTGCCTCCACGCTGAGTGATAACCAAAATGGTTTTCTTTAACTTGGGGAAACCATTTACAACATTGGGTGGTAACCATATAACCAAGTATTGGATGGGGTGGCATGGAGCCTATTATGGTGCCCCTGTTAAATGGGTAGAGATGCAATTGTGGCATCAACCCAGGAACCAAACCCCCTCATTAATCCCCGCACCTCGCTGTGGTGAGGTGCTGTCAGCCGTATGAGAACACAACATTATTGCATGAGACTTCCCTGCAGGGGAGGTTGCTTGCCTGCAGTAAATGGGTCTGCTCGATCACACAGACTGGGGTAGTACAACAAAAAACACATAAATTCATGGAAAAACAAACTGAAGACACAAATATTCTAGAAATGTACTGATGTATCAGTATCAGTGGTATCGGCCCATTTTTAGAGTATCGGTATTGGAATCAGTATCAGCTGATTTTCTGCCGATACTACCGATACTTTAAAGGAATTTAGTGCGTAGCATATCACTCCCTGGAAGTTATTTTGTTATACAGAATTCGGATGTTCTATATGGATGAAAAATAAATTATGGGTATATTTTGAGTACAAGGTGTGTAGTAATACAGTACATTCTTTGGTAATGAGCCACATCTGCCACCATGGGCATGTACAAGACAGGTTGGTAGCCTCGCATCAGCAGGTCAGGGCCCAGCCACAGCCCTCGGATGACAGGCGCCACTCTCCCTCACTATCCACACAGTCTTCTGCCTACATGCGTTACGATTTCACAGCTTTTATAATTTTTCTTATTGATAAGTATAGTTGTTTAATTTAATTCGTATTTTTTTTTACAATACTACAGCATGAAAAGTTTCCACAGCAGTTACTACAAGCAGAATGTGGTTATTTCTTTTACAGAGGTTTGGCTTGAACACCTTACTGAAGGCACAAAAACTCGCTACTAGCTGTCTGGGCAAGTCCAGCACGATTCTCCACTACCATCACAATTATGGTTACTCGACATCAGAAGAGTATTGTGTGGAAATTCTTCGAAGTTTCTAAAGATGATGGAGCAAAAGTTGTGTGCAAACTACGTGAGGTTTCTTTGTCGAGAGGAGGTAAAGACGGAAAAATATCCAAATCAACTAATCTCAGAAAACACAAAGTAAGCATTAACAAGAACTTGAAAAAGAAGAATTGCTGGTGACTGAGGAAAATAAGTGTTTGGAACACAAACAGAAGTTAGATGACTCTCAGCCTGACAGAAGTCACAAAACATCAGGCTCTTGCAGCATAAGTAATAATCAGATTACCCTGAAGCAAACGCTTGAACTGAAAAAAATCTGGTATCGGTCCAATTTTGTGGTATCAGTATTGGTATCAGTCAAAATTTTGGTATCGGTATATCTCTATAATATTCAAAATTTATCGGTGACATGATGATATGGAAAGAAATACTGTAGGGCAAGAAGTTGTATGCAGCCTTCATGGATCTGGAGAAAGCATATGACAGGGTGGATAGACAAGGTTTGTGGAAGGTATTAAGAATATATGGAGTGGATGGGAAGTTGTTGAAGGCAGTGAAGAGTATGTATGAGGGTGCTAAGGCTGCAGTGCGTGTGGATGGCAAACTGAGTGAATCTTTCCATTTGAAGGTTGGACTGAAACAAGGATGTGTCATGTCTCCATGGTTGTTCAATCCGTATATGTATGGGGTTATAAAAGAGATACAAGGTCGGGCAGTGGATGTTGGAGTGGCCCTAGTGAGAGAGGGCAGTGTGTGGAAACTCCCTGTACTGTTGTTTGCAGATGATACTGTGTTGTTGAGTGAAGACGAAGGGGAGCTGCAGGGCTTGGTAGATGAGTTTGGGTGTGTGTGTAAGAAACGGAATCTAAAGGTGAATGTGGGGAAGAGTAAAGTGATGGTCTTCGAGAGAAGTGAAGCCAGTGAGTGTACAGTGAGATTGGATGGGAAGGATATGGAGAATGTGAGTGAATTTAAGTACTTGGGCAGTGTGATGAGTAAGGATGGTAGTCTGGAGGGTGAAGTGCTCGAAAGGGTGCAGCAGGGAAGGAAGGTTGCTGGTTCGTTGAAAGCAGTGATAAGAAACAGGGAGGTGAGCATGGAAGTGAAAAAGTTGTTACATGACAGTATTGTGATACCAACTCTGACATATGGAAGTGAAGCTTGGACCCTGTTGGAAGGACAGAAGTCAAGAGTGAGAGCAGTGGAAATGAGTTATTTGAGAGGAGCATGTGGAGTCACATGGAGAGACAGACTAACAAATGAGGAAGTGAAGGAGCGTTGTGGTGTGGTTGAGGATGTGATGGGAAGCGTTAGGAGAAACACGTTAAGGTGGTTTGGGCATGTGGAGAGGATGGAGAGTGAAAGATTGACAAGGAAAGTGTATGTGAGTGAGGTGGAGGGGGCGAGAGGGAGGGGGAGGCCGAGGATGAGATGGAGGGATGGAGTGGAGAGGTATATGAGAGAGGGGGGTGTGAGTTGGGAGTGTGGTAGTGAAATGGCAGGGGACAGAGTGACATGGAGGCGATTTGTTTGTGGCCAACCTTTTCGGGATTGAGGCGTCTGGCAATAGATAGATAGATAGATAGAAAATTATAACTCCTGTGCCCACATCAGCTGTGTATACGGCCGTGTCCTGCCTATCTATTTATTCCTCACCTGACTGCTATCACTCCACATTTTATATTCTATACTGTATTCATTTTACTGTGACTCTCTCACACTTTTTCTTGTATAAGAGAACCTTTTTATGCAGCATGTGTTTGGAGTGTAATGCTGTATGGTGGTGAGACCTAGGCAGTGAAGGAAGAGGATGTTCATAACCTCAAACATACAGAAATAACAATGATTACATGGATGTGTAGTGCATCCTTAAATGTGTGGCCTGGGGGAGGGGGGCACATTAACGATGGAAGACTTGAGGAAGGATGGGATCAGTATGTATTGGTGTTGTAATGAGGAGAAGCATATTGAGATGGTCTGAAGGGATGGGGGATGACAATTGGGTGCAGAAAGTGAGAAGTGTGAACGTTGAGAATGGGACTGTGAGAGGCAGACTGGAAAAGACCTAGGACGAGGTCATGGATAAGGGACTGCATAGGGAGGATGTCAGAGATCGAGCAGCATGGACAGCCGCCATTTGGTTACCAAGGCCATTGCATGCAAGCACATAAATGAAACTAAATTAAACAAAATGAAGATGGCACGAAACAGATGCAGTTTTACATCTTTCTATGCAAAACTACTCATACCTTGCTAAGTCTAGATTTTCCATTTTCGGTCAGTTGAAGAGTACAGCTATACTTTTTTCAATGGACTTACTCATCTCGCTTTTCACAAAAGCCCTTGAACCTGGGTCCTGGAACCTCAGTATAATAATTCATAGAATTTTCTGTTACATTTTTTCATCAGTGTGGTAACCTTATAACAAACCAACACATGTTCCCAGCATGTCAACAAGTAGGTTGGCAGAAGGTTAGTGCCCCTCCCTGGAAAACAACTGACTAAAAATACAAACAAAATGCCTCTGACCAGGACAGACCAACAGGTGATGACCACAGACTGGACGAAGGACATGGTACAGATTGCAAGATTGAACGTAAGAGGTGAGAATGATGAGGTGAAAAAAAAAAAAAGAGAGAGAGCCTGTGCAGGTGCTGGAGGGTGCAAAAGTGGACATATGTGGATTGACTGAGACTAAATGGAAGGGTGAGAGTGTGAGAAAGTGAGAGTAGGGATGGGGGTATATTCGCAGGAGTAGGTGAGAATGAGAGGACTAAAAGGGTCTATGTACTGTTGTGTGCAAGAGATGGAAGGAGAATAGAAAAGAGTATGGATCAACTGGTTCAAAGACTGTGTATGTAAGACTGAAATTAGGAATACAAATATGGGCAATTTTGTGTGTGTGTAAGTGCCAATGTAAGATCATGCAAGCAGAGTAAAATAACAGTTCTATGCAAAGTGGAAGCATGCATGGAAAAGTCTGAGAGGAATGAGTATGTGTTTCTGAGTGGAGATATGAATGGAAAAATAAGGAAGGTGAAGGTGGATGGAGTACTTGGTGAGTCGGATGTGCCTGCAGCAGTGGATGAGAATGGCAGTGCTCTAGTGGACACTTGTGCGGAGAAGGGGTTGGTGATAACCAACATCCTCTTTAGGTACCAAATGATGAACAGGTAAATGTGGCAAGTGATGAGAAGGGTAGATGGTGAACTGAATGAACGGAAGACAATGACTAATTATATGTGTGTGGATGAAGGAATGAGAAGGTATGTAATGGATGTAAGAGCATAAAGAGGTTGGGGGAGTGGATTTTCTGACCATAACTTATGGATGATGAGTCAAGGTACAAATGCAATGGATGAACAGGAGGAGGGAAGGACAGGAGGACACAGTCTATACAAGAGGGGTAGAAATGTTGAAAGAGGATGGAAAAAAGGCAGAATATAAGAAACAAGTGATGGAGCGACTGGGTAATTATGATTTGGAGCAGATGGAGGACGTGGAAGGTGTGTGCCTGTGCAGCATGTGAGGTGGTGTGTGGGGTGAAGAAGACAAAAGGAAGTGCAGGGAACAGCATGATGGAATGAAGAGGTGAGACATGCTTTGGCACAAAAGAAATATAGTGAGTGGATGGGAAGAAGAGGCATGGAGGAAGTTGAGACAGAAGGGAGAGTTATATGTGGAGAGGAAGTGATAAAAAGATTAGTAAGAGAATAAGAAGAGAGTGGATGAGGAATCTGGAAGGAATCTGAGTGTGAAGTGGAGGGAATGAAGGAAAATGTTCTGGATGAAGGTAATGAGAGTTGGACAAGGTGATAAAGAAGTTAGTAAGGGAGCAATAGATAAAAATGGTTGATTGATAGTGTATAAGGGAGAAGTGGATAGATGGAGAGAACACTTTAGGGAAATGTTAAACATAGAGAATGAAAGTAATTGTGAGTATATGTAGTTGGGGAATGGCTGGGAGAAGGAGGGAGATGAGAAGGGAGGAAGACATCAGTATGATGGAAGTAGTGGAAGCAATGAAGAGTCAAAATGTGGAAAGCCCCAGGAAGTGATGGAGTGTGTGGTGAAATGATCAAGCATGGGGGAGAGATAGTAGTAGAATGGATATGGACGATGAGCACATTGGCCTGTGAGGATGCTAGAATCCCAGAGGACTGGATGTCACATATAGTTATTGCCCCGCACAAAGGAAAAGGGGAAAATGAAATGTGTGGTAATCATAGGGGCATTTGCCATCTTAGTGTCACAGGAAAAGTATATGGTAGGATACTTACTGACAGAGATAGGAAAATAACAGAGGAATTAGTTGGAGAAGAACAGGAAGATTTTGGGAAGGGAAGAGGTTGTGTATATCAGATATTTATCCTATGGTCTTTGGTGGAAAAGTTTCTAGAAAAGGGAAAAAAGTTGTATGTGGCCTTCATGCACTTGGGGAAAGCATGAGAGAGAGCAGATGGACAAAGAATGTGGAAAATATTAAGAATACAGTAAAACCTCAATTATCTGGGAACCACAGGAAATTCAAAATGCCGGAAAATAAATTTTTCTGGAAAATTAAATAACACCCACTTCCTGTTGTCTTTCACCAGTGATTCTCAAACAAGAGGAATTTTGATGAGTCGCAGGGACATAAAATAGGCCTAATGCTTTCAGTGTATTTTATTTACTTAATTGAAATTGTAATTATCCTTACTACACTATTAGCTAAAACGTTATATTTATTTACATGTAAAACAGGGGGTTAGGTTCTAGGAGCCTCATATTTTTCGTTAAAACTATAGCTAAGGATAATTATAAATGTCTGTCCTACGACACTCAAGACGTGTGTTTACATACGATCTCACCGACTGGACGCATCACTGCATATTGCATTCTAACCTAACCTAACTAATTTGTTTTGCCCCCTAATACTCCCCATAAAAATTGTAATTGCCAAGGATTGCCACTAAGCCTCTTTAAAGTCCTCATTACCAATCAAGCTTTTGACCTAAACAACACATGACTGATGGCTGTCTAGCATCATGCATATTTTGCCAAGAATAAGTTTCGGCACCCATTAAAAAAAAAAAAAAATGCAGTGTGAAACTATTTTTAAAAGCCATTAGTCATCAACAATAAAGGAAAAAAAAAAAGCTATAAAGAAGTCATCAGCAAGGACTGATGGTTTCAGGACAATTCGCTGTTGTCAAATTCGCAGTCACAACAATAACAAGACAATTCGCCATCATTGATGAAAACAGCTATGGTGATGCTAGAATATAATTCAAAGGCGACTACAACGAGGAAGAAACAATTATTGACTAAAGGCACAACTAATACTGTAAATAATATCCAAAGCCTAAGCTACTGAACACAGACTTTGATGGATCCCCCTGAAATATAGTTATTAAAGTATTGATTAATTAATAATAAGTATTTACAGAATGACAGGGAATCGACCAAGGTGCGAATTGTCCTGACTGGGAATCGTCCATGTTTTGACAGGGAATTGTCTGATGGTGAATTGTCTTGGAACCGCAGAGTTGTGGGTGATGCTGGCTTATCGACGCGAGTGGATAGGGTGGCTGGGGGTCGAACAGGCCTGATGGGGAGGACTGGTGGAGCAGCCATTTTTGCTGGAGTACTTACTGGTGTGGACATTGATGCATCACCATCTGGGATCCCCACAAATGAACAGGAGGATACAAGTGAACTGTTTGCTGTTTTTGCACGTATACCCCTTGTGAAAAAGTCCCTGATGCCTGACTGTTTGATTGCTACACGACGGCAATTTTGGAAGTCATCATTATGGCTATGAAAATGAAGCAGTTCACTTCATGAATCGGATGATCTTTCAAAATGATTCATCAACATCTTTTCACGAACAGCCAGGAGCCATGGCTGATATTCCACCAAATATTAAGGAAAATTGCGATAAAACAGCAGTGTGTTGCTGTATTTACACTGTTAAGCCTCATAACAATGGCAGGGACTGCGATGATGCGCTCTGGTGATGAAGGAGTGAAAACATTCGGGTGGGTAGGTTGTGCGGTGAATTTGAAATGCCAGTTAGGTCCTGGATTTTCCTCAGTTGATCGATTTTGGAATTCTTCTTTAAATTGTCTGGTTTAGTGCCAATTCCAGCTGACTGGCTTGCGGATAACTGAGGGTCTACTGTATATGGAGTATATGGGAAGCTGATGAATGCTGTGAAAAGTATGTACGAGGGTGCTAAGGCTGAAGGCATATGGATGGTGAACTGAGTGATTTTTTCAATCTAAATGTTGAATTGAAACAGGGATGCGTCATGTCTCCATGGCTGTTCAATCTGTATATGGATGGGGTTATAAAAGAGATAGGGAAATGGATGTTGGAGCAGCCCTAAGGAAAGATGGCTGCATATGGATAACGTCCTGTACTATTGTTTGGAGATGATGCTGTATTCTTAAGTGATGACAAAGGGGAACTGCAAGGCTTGGTGAATGAGTTTGGGAGTGTGAAAGAAATAGAGTCTAAAGGTGAATGCTGGGAAGGTAAAGTTATGGTCTTTGAGAGAAATGAAGTCACTGAATGTACAGTAAGGTTGGATAATGAGGAAATGGAAAATGTGAGTGAATTTAAGTACTTGGGTAGTGTGATGAGTATGGATGGAAGTTTGGAGGATGAAGTGCTTGAAAGTGTACAAAAGGGAAGAAAGGTTGCTGGTTCTTTGAAAGCAGTGATAAGAAATAGAGAAGTGAGCATGAAAGTTAAAAAAAAGTCACTGCATGATAGTACTGTGATACCAACCTTAATGTATGGAAGCAAAGCCTGGACTTTGTTGGAAGGACACAAGTCAAGAGTGAGAGCAATGAAAATGAGTTATTTGAGAGGAGCATGTGGATTTACATGGAGAGACAGACTGACAAATGAAGAAGCACTGTGGTGTGGATGTTGATGTGATAGAAAGGGTTAGAAGAAATACACTGAGTTGGTTTGGCCATTAGGGGTGGATGGATAGTGAGAGACTAACAAGGAGAGTGTATGAGAGTGAGGTGGAGTGGGGGAGAAGGAGGGGCAGGTTATGGGTGATAGGAAGGGATGGAGTGGAGAGGTATATGAGAGAGGGAGGTGTTAGCTGGGGGGAGGGAAGTGAAATGGTGGGGGATAGGGTGGGATGGAGGCTATTTGTTTATTGCCATTCCTTATGGGATTAAGGCATCTAGCAACAGATGGATAGATCAGTGTTTTATAATTCACCTTTTTCAAGTGTACTGCATATGTCGAGGTTTTATTTCAAGATAAGCACATGGCGCTTATGTTTAGTTTGCACTTTAGGGATCAGGGAGTGTAGAAATTACCATCTATCGTGACAACACAACATGAGCTTGTCTACAGGCTGGCAGTGGTAATCAGACTGGTGATTTGTGGAGGTCTGAAGGGTGACTGAATCAGAGGAAGGGAAATAGGGGGAAGAGGAGAGCTGGGAAAGGGATTGACCTTTTCTTTACCAAGCAGAACATCCTGAGTCAGCGGCCACCACCCCCTGCACACCACGTTATCATGCAATATTTCTGGTGCATCTAGGGGTAGGGGGAACAGCGGCAGCGGAAGTTCAATTCATCACAATGTCCAAACTAATTACTTCTGTTATTTTTTTTTTTTTACATCAGTAAAACCCAAAAGATTGTGTCAACATTAAAAAATATATTTATACATACTGGTCTATATATATATACAGGTATATGAATGATTGTTCTTTTCAAAGGTTTTGTTAAAATATACATATTTATGCTTGAAAATAATAACATACACAGTTTAAACGGGTATTTATTTACCTTGTAATTTATGTTAACTTTTTGCAGTAAATAATAAGTTTTTTGTAGGTGAGAAGGTGACCTATGTACAGGCATGCTCCGAGGCAGACACAACCAGGCAAGCGGTGGCTCGGTCGGTAGAGAGGTGGCTTGCGGTCCTAACGGACCCAGGTTCAAATCCCCGCAGGGGCAGAGGACAGTTTAAGGATTTGAAATTTGTTAAATCAAGCTTTACTTATCTACCAGAAGACCCGCCGACATGTCGTAAAATTACCCCTGCTAATACCAATACACCAGTCCTGTATGAGACAGCCCTAGCCTGTATTCAATATGGACAGTGGGTGTTAGCACCGAAGTGGTGACATGTAGAGGTGTATGGTATGTAGGAGGACTGCTAAGCCTTGATAGCAGGCTGTAAAGCCTATGCCCAGAGTCGGACACACACACACACACACACACACACACACACACACACGACCATCAAGTGATCCTGACAGACCCGGTGAGTTACACACACACACACACAAAGGCCAGGCCATACACGATAAAGAATGAAAGAAGTGAAAAAACCTGCTCATCCAATGGATCATCGTCACTTTCCTCAGACATCCACTCATTGTCTTCAAAATCACTGTCTAAATGGAGAAAACCCTCTTGGCCATGTGGAGTGGATGGAGAGCGAGAGACTAACGAAGAGAGTGTATGCGAGTGAGGTGGAGAGGGAGAGAGGGAGGAGGAGGCCGAGGATGAAATGGAAGGATGGAGTGGAGAGGTATATGAGAGAGGGGGCTGTGAGCTGGGAGCAAGGCAGTGAAGTGGCACTGAACAGGGCGATGTGGAGGCGATTTGTTTGTGGCCACCCCATATGGGACTGAGGCATCTGGCAATAGACAGATAGAAAACCCTCATCCTCATCAGTCACTTCATGGTGTGTTTTTGTATAAACGGGATCTGTCACGGTTTTGAGTGCAGAGTTCTCATTCTTTTTAAGGCCACAGGCACACTAATTTACTTGAAAAAAAGTGGCAGGGGAGGCATGGGTGGTGGGGTGGCTGATAATCTTGAAAGCTCCAACATGCTTGCATGCGTCAGCCTTGGTCACCTAATGGCGGTTCTCCATGCTGCTCGATCTTTGGCAGCCTCCCTGTTCAATCCCTTAACTCTGAGGTCACACTTAATGACCTCGTCCCATGTCTTTCTTGGTCTACCCCTCCCAATCCCTCCCCCAGTATTAACACTTCTCACCCTCTGCACCCAGTTATCATCCCCCATGACATTAATGCTATCACTGGTCGACATCTTAGTGTTGCCATATAGTCCAGCTTTTTTGCAGCTGAAGACCATGTGGAAATATTATAAGAGCCATACCGAGACAGCAAAGCTGTGCAGACAACCATGATGTTTGGAAGTACATGTGTACAGTACTTTCAAACTTTTCACGGTACCTCAATGGTTTTAAGCATGGAAGCATCGCACACATGTACTGACATTTGCATTTCAGTAAAGAAAAGGTTAATTACAAAACAACCGTGACTGGAAATGCCTTCACATCACTTCCCCCCACAGTCCCACTTCACCCAGTCTCATGTGACATGTGACTATCCCATGGTGTGGCGGGCATTCAAAGTGACACACACTTGTTTGATTTTTTGTTGATATTTTTACCAGTCCGTGAATTTTCCCGGCTGCCTGATAATTCCGGTTATCTGGATATCAGAAATTTAGGATTATACTCCATAACTCATTCACTTTACGGGCAAACTGGTTAAAAAGGCAGTGAAGCAATCTGAGAAGTTTTCTGGTTGCATGACAGATGGGCAGATGATAATGCAATGCCACCTACCACCAGCAAGGACAGGTGATTACAACTGTTTCAACATATGATTAAATATTCATCACTATGAACCTCCAACATCACCATCATATTGTCCAATTCATCATCATCACCACCATCTTTTCTTCCCACCTATGGCTAGAGTGGAGTAGAATCCCAAAACAAAGAAAGAGAAAGTACAAACATGGGAGAACTATCAAAAATATGTTCAGTGAAATGAATTTAACACTTATTCACACATCAGTCAAGCCCCTGGAATCTTGATTCCATATAATCTGTACATATTCTGGGATGACTGAGTGGTTAGCATTACTGAAAATGAAGCTGCCAGCCCATTAGCACCAGAGTTCAAATCCTCACTAAACTCATGTTCATCCACTCTTTGTGGGATGATTGGTAAAATGAGTACCTACACGGGTAACACCTAGAGAAGTCAACTGGATGATGAAGTAGCCTTGTTTCCCTAGATATTAAGTAAATAACCCACCACAGGCTCAAGATCTAAGTTACATAGATGAGTCCCACAGCTAAGTACCTCGTAGTGTCTCCATACGTGCATTTCATATATACCTGCCAGACAGACTCAGTCTATCAACTATCAAGTTAAAAGTGGGTTGCAAACTCTTGTCACGTGTTTCTCTTATCATAATTCATCCAACTCGCTTGACCCCCAGTCATTTCCCTAACCTCATCAGTTTTCATACCTTGCTTTCCACAAACTCATATACAATGTCATCCACCTTTTCCTTAGCTTAACACATTACCTCAAACCTTCAAACTCACCATGTCTAATTACAATCTCCCCATGTGACCATATTATATAATTATACTCTCTTCTATCTGATTATCAACAGACTCTTACTCCAGACCCTGCGTGAATCACACTATTTCTCATCCTATCTGCTCTTAGACACTCCACTCACATTCCTCAATAATCCCATCTCATGAAATTAGATAAGATGGCAGAGGAAAGATTTAGGAAGTGGATAGACACAACTGAGCACAAGAGTTTGAGAGTAAATGTGAATAACACAAGAGTGATGAGCTCTAGAAGTGGTGACAGTACTGTCAAAGCAGAGGGAGAGTGGCCATGAGCAGTTTGCCACATGGATGTGGGAAGTAACTCCATCTTGTGCAGTATTTGTGTTAAGTGGGTGTATAAGAGATGTAGTGGTATTAGAGGTAGGCTGAGATTTAATGGTGATTTTGTGTGTGCAGTGTGTTGGGTAGGGTGTGCAGAGATTAGCAGGCATGAAAGAGTTGATCTTGCTGGTGAGTCTCCAGAGTGTTCGTTTTCGTTTTCGTTTTTGAAGGCTCCAACATGCTTGCATGTGTCGGCCTTGGTCACCTAATGGCGGCTCTCCATGCTGCTCGATCTCTGGCAGCCTCCCATTTCAGTCCCTTAACCCTTAAGTCACATTTAATGACCTCGTCCCATGTCTTTCTCGGTCTACCCCTCCCAACCCCTCCCCCAATATTAACACTTCTCACCCTCTGTACCCAATTATCCTCCCCCATCCTCTCCACATGTCCAAACCACCTCAGCCTACCTCTCCTCATCACAACACCAATACACTCCAGTCCCATCCTACCTCTCAACTCTTCTATCGTAAACCCAGCCCCCCCAGGCCTTGCACGCAGGGACGCACTGCACATCCACCTAATCATTGTCATTTCTGTACGTTTAAACCTGCGAATATCTTCTTCCTTTACTGCCCAGACTTTTGGTATTTGGGAGACATGCTATGTGCTGCAGGTGGGGTTGGGTCTAGCTCTGTGGTTAGGATAAGGAGTGGTTGGAGGAAGTTCTGGGAACTGTTGCCTCTCCTCACAATGAGTGAGCTCTCCCTCTATGCTAAGGAATTTTTGTATGTGGCAAGTGTTAGGAGTGTAATGCTGTATGGTGATGAGACTTGGGCAGTAAGGGAAGAGGATATTCGTAAGCTCAACTGTACAGAAATGACACTGATCAGATAGCTGTGTAGTACATCCTTGAATGCAAGGCCCAGAGGGCTAGGTTTAAGACTGAAGAGTTGAGAGGAAGGATGGGACTGAAATGTATTGATGTTGTGATGAGGTGGGGTAGACTGAGATGATTTGGGCATGTAGAGAAGATGGTGGATGGCAATTTTGGTGTGGAAAGTGAGAAGTGTGAACACCAGGGATAGGGTTGCGAGAGGCAGACCGAAAAATGACCTGGGATGGGGTCACAGAATCTGAACAGGGAGGCTGCCAGAGATCGAGTAGTGTGGAAAGCCACCATTAGGTAACCAAGGGTGCCACATGCAAACATGCTGGAGTCTTTATACTGTAAATGATATGATACGATTTCCACTACTCTCATTCTTGCCTTTTGCCTTTATAATGCACCACAGTCTAAAAGCCATACAACAGTATGGGCACTAATACACTTTTATGCAACCCTCCTGCAGCCCCTAAACTTAGATCTCTGTTTGGTATCAAGGCCTTCATAGTACCAGCCACTATGGTACTTAAGATTCTCTCACCAATTCAGGTCTCTTTCCATTCACCAGTACACCACACAAATTTACCTTCTCCCCTCAGCAACCATAACTTTAATCAGCATTTACTTTAAAAACATGTCACCCACACTCATTCACGAAGGCCTGTGCCAGTCTACATGACTTTTTTTGTTTTTCACTACTGACAAACAAAGATATCTGCAAATATCAAATTCAAGATGCTCCACCCTTCACCATTAGCTATCATCCCCATCCACAACTTGACTTTTAACCTCTCTTATAACCCCATCCTATTCAAGCCATATGGACATCACATTGGGGAGGTGGTGGCTCGATCGGTAGAGAGGTGGCTTGCAGTCCCGATGGACCCAGGTTCGAATCCTCGCTGGGGCAGGGAACAGTTTAAGGATTTGAATTTCATTAAATCAAGCTTTACGGATCTACCAGAAGACCCGCCGACATGTCGTAAAAATACCCCCGCTAATACCAAACACCAGTCCTGTATGAGACAACCCTAGCATGTACTCAATATGGACGGTGGGTGTTAGCTCCGAAGTGGTGACATGTAGAGGTGTATGGTATGTAGGAGGACTGCTGGGCCTTGATAGCAGGCTGTGAAGCTTATGCCCACTATGCCAAGAGTCGGACATATAAAAAAATAAAAAAAAATAAAAAAACATACCCTAGCTTCACTCCAGCACTAATTTGAACCAATCTTTCCAGCATCTATCTACCGTACTTTTACAAATGCACTTCACAATCACCACATAACTTAAAAAGTTTACAGCTTTCCATACAAATGCAACACTTTCCATAATCTTTTCCTACTCACCCTCTAATACACCTCTAGATCCATAAATGCTATAAATACCTTCAAGTCTTCCTCATGTGCTTCCTCCACTATTTGTCTTATCACTAAAACTTTTATTCAGAAAAACTCATACCACTCCTAAACCACCCTGTTCATCATTCATCACACATTCGGATATGAAGTATAACTTGCTAGGATTTATATTCCTCACCTTCTCTATACCTATTACTCCACATACCTTTTCTACAATATGCCGCAAACTTATGATATAGCTTCACCTTTACTTTTGCATAAATGCACATACAACTGCCGAGTGAAATGGACCAGGAAATTTTAAACATGAGACTTTTCATTATTATTAGTATCCCTTTTTTTTTTTTTTTACAGAAAATACACATATGATACATTCCATGTCCAAAACAAGCTAAATACCTTCCCACAGTTAAACTTTTGTAAAAATAAATAAATAAATAAATAAATAAAAAATGAGATGCAATAAGATTAGTAACAGTGTAAGAGTCTCAGTTTGGGCTCTGACTCTGTGTAAAGTCACTCAGAAGAAAGATCAAGTGACTGTGCTGTACTTGTGATGGTGTTTCCTGCATAAGAGTGATGCCTGTCTGGTTACCAGTAGTTACCAAGTTTGCAGCCAAACAGTACTTCCCAAGATCAATGGTAGCCATCCATCTGCTACCTCACAAACTGGGTAGGATCCTTTATATCCATCTATCCATCCATCATCTAATCCTATGTTGCCCCATGAGAAGCATGGGAACCCGGGGCTAGGCAAGTTGGTCCTGACATTTAAGATGAGAGTGACCAGTCTCACTCATCCCTAAGTGGCAATACGTGAGCAATAAACCCCAACCATCCCTTGGATATAAACCCACACAGGCTCAATCTGATTGGAGCACCTTAACTACCCACTAAACCACCAGGTGCCATAATTTGGTTATATGGTTACCACCCAGCATAGTAAATGGTATCCTGGTATACAGGAAACTATTTGGCTTGTCACTCAGTGTAAAGTCACCCACAGGAAGAAGGAAGAGGAAAGAATGAAGGAAAGAAAGATAGAAGATGGAGTGTAAAGTCACCCATTGGCAGAAGGAAAAGGAAAGAATGAAGGAAAGAATGAGAGAAGAGGAAGGAATGAAGTAAGGAAAGGGCAAACACCCAAGGCAGCACTACAATCGAGTGAGTGGATGGTGGGTGCCCCCAACTACCATATTTTTGGTCTCTTAAGCTACCAATAAGAACCAATTACTGTATTATTATCATTATATTTTTAACATGAGATCTTTTTCTCGAGCATACCTGATCTTTTTCTCAAGCATATCTGATTTTTAACAGGTGATTGTTCTATTGTTCAGTACACTACACCTAAACTATCATCACCATGACAATGATTACAACGATGATGACGATGATGATGATGATGATGATGATGATGATTGATAAAGATGATGATGATGATGATGATTGATAAAGATAATGATGATGATGACGATTGATGAAGATGATGATGATGATGAGTCAAGTCAAAGATGAGACTCACACTGTTACAAATCTTAACAGACATCTCAATTCCACTCCCCTGCTCCAAAAGTTAAACTGCTGGGAGGTAATTGGCTGGTTTTGGCAGCTGATTCAGCTTCCACCCCACAGAAGTCATCAGCTATACCATGGCCAACCCCAATATGGGAGATTCATTTAGAGGAAACAGGGGCTCAGTTTTAGATTAGATCAGATTAACCAATTTTTACAATGAGAATGCCTCTATACTAAGAGATTATTATTTAAAAAATCACACTGGTCTATTTTTCACCATATTGTTCACTTCAGTTTGACTGGGAAGTATTTGGTAGCCATCAGAGTGAAGATAAAAGCATTAAGACAGATGCTAAATACTTTGGATACTAAAAAAAAACTATATTTAGTTTAGGTTATGACTAAGTAAATGAAGGATATTATTGAGAAACTGCAGTTCTCTATTCATGGATGTAAGTTCAATACCAAACAGAATGTCAAGTTTCCATTTTATTCCACTGCAGGCAGCTGATCACTGAGGCTGCAATGCATGTGCACAGTTCATGTGTGCCTCGGCTCTGATTCATAAACTTATAATCAGTTTCCAGTGCCAGTTCATATTTGTTTTCACAGTTCAGACAGTGACTGCAGAACACATTTAAGTACTCTGTCTCCTGTTCTTCCTAGAAAAACTAATCACAGCTACCGTGAGGATCTGATCATAATTTTAATGGTGAATCTGACCCCTGCTTGCCTGGTAGTCTATATGTGATGAGTCAGCGCCACCTGCACTTCCGGCCTCATGAGCACAAACTCAGACCTCATCAATCGATGCACTTCCTCTGCAAATATGTACATTGTAGAAACTTTATACAAGCACACATTAACCCACCCAGTCCCAACCGCTTTTTCACCCAACCCACCCTCAGAACCCGACCGATTTTCAACTTGTCTTTTCTGGCTCAAACCTCCGCTTTTGGTGAGAAACATCGAAAATTCATAAAGAAATTGCCCTCCTGAGCTTATAAATGTTGCTACAGGTGACAGTCAGCCTTACCTTTTCATTCTCTCTCAGGGTACCTGGCTTCAAAGACAATAAATATAGGTCAAGCCACTTTTAATTACGTATTTATTTATTTATTTGGTATGAATTTATGTGTAGTACAATACTATACTGGTTTTCACACAAAAATATAGGCGATATAAGCATTGTTCACTCACCAAAAACACCAACATGTGGCACCTTCCTTTACGACATTACCACCTTATCACTTCTGTTTGTTTCTTCCTCTAGCTTCTTTATTTCTTTGTCCTTCACCTCAGGAATCACTTTCACCGTGAATTTTGTCAATGGAGAGACCGTGGGGCAACATGTCTTTACTGGGCAGGTTACTGCTAACAGGTGAATTGCCGAGTGTGGGAGGAAGGGGGGGGGTCAGGTGGGGCCAGGCAGTATCCTCACTTGACAGAGGGTAAAGGAAGGTCTCCCACATATACCTACCCAAAATCCCCCGTGAATCTTGAAAAATGTGCATATGATGGGCCTTGCAACTGACTGACATACGATGCACATCGGTGGGTCTGAGCGTGAAAAAAAGTGGTGATGTGCATCATATATCGGGGGGAGTGGGCGGGTTAAAAACTGGTCAATATTACTGAACGTACAAAACTTCAAATTTTTATCAGTAATGATGTACTCTGTAAAATTCAGTGTTATGTTCATCACACAGTTTGTGCACAGCATCCCAGTCCAATGTCTGTATGAACATGGCCTTTTGCAAAAATGTTAAAGTACAGTGGTATGCTTCCTTTTCTTGACATCATTAGATGCTGAATTTGCAACTTCCTTGCAAAAAGGCCATTTCAGTGGCAGAATCTAATTAAACTGAATCCCAGAGTGGAGAGGATCCAAAGCCAAGCAGGATCAGGACATGTTAATCCTGTGTGACCCATATGACTTGTGACCTACCACTGAGATATGTTGGAATTAATGGGCAACTTGAATTACAGTGTAGCAGGACAGTGTAGCAGGATATTACAATCTCAATCCATCCTGATTCTTGGTGATAGAATCTCGCAACTATGAACACACTACAGTGGGGGGGGGTGTCCAGTGACGCTGTCTGTCCAGAGTTCCAGATGAACTTGATAAAAATATTCTTCATCATCATCATCCAATCCTATGTTGCCCCATGAGGAGTGCAGGAGCCCGGGGCTTGGTAAGCTGGCCCTGACATTTAAGATGACAGTGACTTGCCTCACTCAAACCTGAGTGGCATTACGTGAGCAATAAACGCCAACAACCCCCTGGATATAAACCTTCATCGGCTCAATCCAATTCGAGCACCATCATTACCCACTAAACCACCAAGGACCACAATTTGGTTATATAGTTACCACCCAGCATAGTAAATGATTTCCTGGTGTAGAGGAAACCATTTGGCTCGTCACTCAATGTAGAGTCACCAACCCGCAGAAAGAAGAGGGAGTGTAAAGTCACCCATAGGCAGAAGGACGAGGAAAGAATGAAGGAAAGACAGAAGAGGATGGAAGGAAAGAAGAATGGAGGAGGGGAAAGAACAGACACCCAAAAGCAGTACTATATCAAGCGAGTGGATGGCGAGTGCCCCCCACCTACCAAAAATATTAATACTCCTCAATCATCACACACATATACAGTAATCCCTCTAATATTCGGACGTCCAATACTTGGATATACTCACTATTTGGATATTCTGGGCTGCCCAACCCCCAAAATGCCAAAAAATTAGGGAAAAATCGAAAAATTTTCAATTTTTTGGGACCGCGTCAGTTTGAATTTCCCACCTGCGCCGATTGGCTATGTTTACACTCATGGCATCTGTCTGTCAGTCACCATTACCCACTCAGTTACTGCCTCATGAACACCTCCGACAATGGCGGCCGAAGTGATTGCTTTTGTGGTGATACCCTACCTCCTACAGTGCTTGATACTGCTCTTCACCTTCATCATGTGTGTGATGATGGAATTTACTGTTATGTACATTGCAGTGAAGTGATGTGATTCCAGTTATAAAAAAAAAAAAAACGTTGTGGAAAGTGTTGGTGATAAGTGCTGGTGATTCTCAACTGGAAAGGTATGTCAGGTGCAAGGTCTTCCTGTCAGAGTCTGAGATGACAGAGTGGGTTATTACATCAGGATGGCAGCTTCTTGTTCGTAAGTACCCTAACTTCATGCCTAACCTGTTTTCATCATGCTGTAAATGTGTTAAAAGATTACCAAAAATGTTAATCATAATTTCCTGCTTGCAATTTAATTTTCCCATGCATGGTTCTTAAGTAAAACAGCTAGAAAAAAGGTGGAAGCAGTGAGTTTCATGTCCGGTCCTAACCTAACCTAACCTATGGTTACCATACAGATTTTCATGCCTAACCTGTTTTCATCATGCTGTTAATGTGTTAAGAAATTACCCTAAATGTTAATCATAATTTCCTGCTTGCAGTTTAATTTTTCCATGCATGGTTCTTAAGTAAAACAGCTAGAAAAAAGGTGGAAGTTGTGAATTTCATGTCTGGTCCTAACCTAACCTATGGTTACCATAAAGATTTTCATGCCTAACCTGTTTTCATCATGCTGTTAATGTGTTAAGAAATTACCATAAATGTTAATCATAATTTCCTGCTTGCAATTTAATTTTCCCATGCATGGTTCTTAAATAAAACAGCTAGAAAAAAGGTGGAAGATGTGAATTTCATGTCTGGTCCTAACCTAACCTAACCTATGGTTACCATAAAGATTTTCATGCCTAACCTGTTTTCATCATGCTGTTAATGTGTTAAGAAATTACCCTAAATGTTAATCATACTTTCCTGCTTGCAATTTAATTTTTCCATGCATGGTTCTTAAGTAAAACAGCTAGAAAAAAGGTGGAAGATGTGAATTTCATGTCCGGTCCTAACCTAACCTAACCTATGGTTACCATAAAGATTTTCATGCCTAACCTGTTTTCATCATGCTGTTAATGTGTTAAGAAATTACCCTAAATATTAATCATAATTTCCTGCTTGCAATTTAATTTTCCCATGCATGGTTCTTAAGTAAAACAGCTAGAAAAAAGGTTGAAGCAGTGAATTTCATGTCCGGTCCTAACCTAACCTAACCTAACATTGTGTTAATCATAATTTCCTGCTTTTAATTTAATTCTTTCATGCATGGTTATTAAGTGCACCAGCTATGAAAAAGGTTGAAGCAGTGAATTTCATGTCCGGTCATAACCTAACCTAACCTAACCAAACTTTAAGTTAACCTAACCTAACCATTTTTCTGGTAGCAATTAACATCATTTACTGTATTTGATGCTTTGTATCCAATAATTTAGTGCACAAAATGTGAGAAAAGATGATTTCCATGTCCGATACTTACTTATACTATGCTGGCAAGTTCTGAGCTCCTATGACTCACTCACCTCTAAATCATCATTTTTTGGTTAAAATTCAATAAATTCATGCTATGTGTCCATTATTTATGTGAAAAGGGACCTAAATAAGTGCTATACATGTCCAGTAGGGAGGTAGGAAGGTAGTTTTCTGATTTAGGTTAGGTTAGGTTAGGGTCATGAAAACCAGTGCTGGAGCTTCAGGACCATGCTCTATTAAAACGGATATTGGAGGGATTACTTCTCTATATACTGTATACCTCAATAAAATACTGAAAATAAAAATTAATCAATCATCATCATCATCCGGACCTCCTTTCCCACCTTAGGGCAAGGTAAGGAGTAGCAATGTCCAGGCAGCCCATATTTGCACAATTCAATGGGCCATGCTTCCATTCACTCATCATTCATGCCCCCGGAATCCTGGCTCTATCGGATACGCCAAAAATATTCACCACATTCTGTAGCTTCACACAAACGTATCCAATAGAGTCAATCCGGACGCTGCCACACT
This sequence comes from Birgus latro, assembly GCA_018397915.1. Taxonomy (NCBI): domain Eukaryota; kingdom Metazoa; phylum Arthropoda; class Malacostraca; order Decapoda; family Coenobitidae; genus Birgus; species Birgus latro. The sequence goes on along the minus strand of JAGKTI010000017.1, from coordinate 240,952 downwards.
AAAAAGTGGTGCCAAATCCCTGACCATGCACTTCTTCTCACAACATTCAACCAGCCAGCTCAATCTCTTGTCAATTCCCTAGCCTTACCAATTTCCAAACATCTCTTCCTTACACACTCATCCACCATATCCCCCCACCTTCTCCTTGACCTATCTCGCCTCCTCCCTCCTTCAAATTTGCTCAGATATACCTTTTTCACCACTCTGTTGTTATCCATTCTCTCCACATGATCATACTATCTCAGTACACTCTCTTCTAATCTGGTGTCCAAAGACTTCCTCACTCCACATCTTTCACAAATCACATTATTTCGTATCCTCTGTACTCCACATACATTCCTCAGCAGTCCCATCACTGCTCTTACTTTTTACTTATCATTTTCATACCACATCAGTCTCACATCCGTATGTGAAAGTTGGCACTAACACTCCTTCATGTAAGCCTCGTGCAGCTGCAACACTCAAGCCTCTGTTTCTTATCAAGGCCTTCATTGCACCAGCTATTTTTCTTCCTTGTGTCACTCTACTTTCCACTTCTTTTGCACATTTTCCTCTGTTTTTCTATCACTGTACCCAGGTATTTGAACCCTCTCACCAATTCCAGTCACTCTCCATTCACCATAATAACATCGCACTGGGAGTCACCTCCTCTCTCAATAACAACCACTTCACTCTTTTCTACATTTACTATCAAGGGACGATGCTCACAGACATCAACAAAATTCTGCACTAGCCAACCAAGTTCTTGTCTGGTATTTGCAAGCAGTACTGCACCATCAGCATACAACAAATTTGAGATATTCCATCCACCACCATTCATTACCAACGCCATCCCTCTCTCCATTACTCGTGTTTTTACTTCTCTCATCACCCCATCCGTATATATATATTGAACAACCATGGGGACATCACACAACCTTGTCGCATGCCCACACCGATCGTGAACCATTCACTTAGATGCCCATTAACCCTTACGCATGCTTCACTACCATCATAAAAACTCTTGACAGAACCTAGCAGCTTAACATCTACACCATACATTCGCAAAACTTTCCACAATTCTTTTCTGTCCACTTTGTCATATGCCTTTTCCAGATCCATGAATGCCATAAACCCCTTATGGTCCTTCTCACAAGCCTTCTCTGCTATCAGTCTCACTGCAAATATTTGATCCACACATCCTCTGCCACTCCTAAAGCCACCCTGTTCATCACTCACTAGGACTTCTGATATCTCTCTTACTTTCTCTATAATAATTCTTCCATATTCCTTCCCTGCCACACTCAATACAGTGAGTCCTTGATAAACGAAAACCCGAAGTACGAATTTTTGATGTTATGAAAGCGATGAATATAGGACAAATTTCACAATACAAAAGTATCTGTCTTGATGATACAAAAAGTGATACGAAAGGAAATACAAAAAATTCAAAATGAGCGCTCGCTTGTGGCTAGGAAACGAACTAACCCCTCTCTGGTAAACAATTTTTCGAACGCTTCTCAGTTGAGTTCCACAGTTTCAGGACAACTTGCCATCAGGTCAGTTCACTGTCACAGCAATAACGACAATTCGCCGTTGGGACTTTTCACCGTCAGGACGATTCCCCGTCATTTATTTACATATCAGTTAATTTAGCAAGTACTTTATATTAGTTTTTGAGTTATATGGGTTATAAAGGTGTTTGTGGTTTCTTCTTTTTATAATAAAAGTAAAATATGGCAGCAAATAGTTGGTATTAACAGAAAAATACAGTATATAAATAATAACTCTATTATCTGAACACCCAATAACCAGACACCCCATTGTCCGGACATCATTGGCTTAGGTGTTTGGAACCTAAAAATGCCCCCCAAATGCAAAAGACCCGAAAAAAATCCAATTTATTGTCCCACGTAAGTTTGAATTTGACGTGAAGTGCCGAACAACTGCATTTACAATCGTTTCCCGTGCTCCCCTTCCCCTCCCCAGTTCCCTCTCAACTACCACCACGAGTAAACGATTGTCAGGATGGCTGGCACTAGTGCTAGTTTTTGTTTAAACTATTATAATTCACAGTGCTAAGGATTAACAGCAGCACAACAGTGGATTACTGTATGTGCTTCAAGAGCATTTTCACCACTGTCAGAGCCTTAGAGGTGGGGTAATCTTCATAACATCCACTACGGACATGTAAGTATACTGTCAACTGCCAAATATTTTCCATACTTACCTCTAAATCCTCATTCTCTGGTTCCATTTAATTTATTTCATGCTTTGTGTCCCATACTCGTGTGCATAGGCTGTAAAAAAGGTGATTTTCATAGTTATTTTCATGTCTGTTACCTACAGTGCTTCCTCCAATTTTGCGAGAATATGGTCAACAAAAAACCTCGCAAAATCAAAATTCGCAAAATTCAAACAATTAAATATATGAAATAAAGGCAAATTGGTCGACATCACCCCAAGGTAAGCACTTTTTTCCACTCTCTCTCTCGACTCTACCTCTTAATTTTACGATGATAAATGAAACAAACACGAACTGATGTACTGTACAGTGAAATTATGAGAAAACATAGGTAAGAAACATTTTTTTTTAAAAATGCATTTACACTGATGTGAAGATTGGCTTGGTGTACGGGACTGGTGGCGGGGCGAGGCTTGGCTACTGTCGCCCCGCGGGGCCTAAGTCATTACTATCACTGTTGGCAGATATTTCCACATCTTGCTGTGTTTTTTCTGCTCTCTCATGAATCCCTCAAAGTCAGAATCGTCACTGGGGTCATCAGAATGAAAAAGGTTAGGGATGCTAGGATCGCTGGCTGCTTGGGCAGGGGTGGCAGGACGGCTGGTCGATGGGGCAGGGTCTCTTGGGGTTCTCTTGAATTTTGTGATTAGAGACTGCTTCCTCTTGTTAACTCCATCTCTGTGTAGGTCAGCATAAAAACGAAGGGCCCTGTCCACACCGTGGCATGCTTGCTGAGCCCTAAATTGTCACATTCGTTGTTCATGGTGGTTTTTTTCAGCTGGTCAGTGACGGTGAGAATATTGGCCAGGTTATGCATCGTTAATTCTCGGCCACTTCGCTTTTATGCTGACCTGCACAGAGATGGGGTTAACAAGAGGAAGCAGTCTCTAATCACAAAATTAATGAGAACCCCAAGAGACCCTGCCCCATCGACCAGCCGTCCTTCCACCCCTCCCCAAGCAGCCAGCGTTCCTAGCATCCCTAACCTTTTTCATTCTGATGACCCCAGTGACAATTCTGACTTCGAGGGATTCATGAGAGAGGCAGAAAAAACACAGCAAGATGTGGAAATATCTGCCGACAGTGATAGTGACGACGTAGGCCCCGCGGGGCCACAGTAGCCAAGCCTCGCCCTGCCACCAGTCCCGTTAACCACGCAAGTCTTCACATCAGTGTAAATGCATTTTTTCTTTAAATGTTTCTTACCTATGATGTTTTCTTATTAACACTACTGTACAGTACATCAGTTCATGTTTGTTTCATTTATCATCATAAAATTAAGAGGTAGAGTCGAGAGAAAGAGTGAGAAAAAGTGCTTACCTTGGAGTGAAGCCGACCAATTTGTAGCCAGCACTGCCTCACTCGCCACTGAACCTGATGTGTTCAAACCCCTTCCTTTTGAGGAACTGGCATAGCCACCCATTCGACGCCTTGAAAGGTTTTGTTGGAGGATTAATGGCTTTTTTAAGGCACATGTGATAGAATATCTTTGCCTGCTCTCTTATACAGCACCCATCTAATGCAACCCCCTTTCCTTTTCCTTTCTTTGAATGTAGTGAGCAAGATATCTTTCCATTTTTATTAGCACTTCTTTGCTGTCCACCAGCATTCTACCATCAAATTGAGCACCTCCATAATTATTTGCTGCTTGCTTGATTTGTTCACTGTTCTTTAAAATCATTCTCACTGTCGATTCACCAACACCAAACTCCTGACCAATAGCAGAATTACCTTCACCTGGTTTTTTCCTTTCAATCATTTTCAGTTTGGTCTCCAAAATTATTTTCTTGTTCTTCTTACCCGTTGGCACCATGATAACACTTGTGCAAGGTTAGACTGCTGGGTATTGCAAGGAGCACCACGAAATTGTGAGGGTCAGTGACCTTGGTTGGAAACAGGTGCAAACAAACATGGCGGGGCGGCAGACCACTGAACTAGGAGGCTTAGTACGCCCAATGAATCATGACGTCATTACTCGGGGTGGCAAAGTAGTGCGGGAAGACGACTCTCCCACCACTCGACCTCTCAAAGTGTGTGATCAGTCGCAAAGTTCATAAACGTTAAAAAATACTTGACTTTTGGAACTACCTCGCAAAATTGGTGAATCGCAAAGTTAAAGTTCGCAAAGTTGAAGGATGTACTGTACTTTCACTATGCTGTCAACTGGTGAACATATCTGCATCACCTCTAAATCATCATTTTCTGGTTAAATTTCATTTATTTCATGCTTTGTGTCCTTTATTTATGTGAACAGAGTCTTAAATAGGTGGCTTTGGCACAAAAGAAGAAAGCATATAATGAGTGGATGAGGAACAGCGGCGTCGAAGAAGCTGAGAGACGGACAAGAGAGTTAGCCTATATGTAGAGAGGAGGAGAGAGGTGAAAAGGTAAGAGAGAGTAAGAAGAGAGTGGATGAGGAATTTGGAAGGAATTTGAGTGCAAAGTGGAGGGAATGTAAGAAAATGTTCTGGAAAGAGGCAAACAGAGCTAGACAGGGTGCCAACGAAGTTAGTGGGGGTGTGAAAGATAAAAATGGTAGATTACTAGTGGAGAAGGAAGAAAAAGTGAACAGATGGAGAAAACACTTTAATGAATTGTTGAATATAGAGAATGAAAGTAATGTAAGTATAAGTGACTGTGGAATGGCGGGGAGAAGGAGGGTTGTGAGAAGAGAGGAAGAAATCAGTAGGATGGAAGTGGTGGAAGCAATGAAGAAAGTTAAAATGGGGAAAGCCCCAGAAATTGATGGAGTGTGTGAAGAAATGCTAAAGCATGGGGGAGAGATAGTAACAGAATGGATGTGGAAGGTGTGCAGATTGGCCTGGGAGGAAGGTAGAGTCCCAGAGGATTGGAAGTCAAGTATAATTATTCCTCTGTACAAAGAAATATGGGAAAAAGAAGTGTGTGGTAATCATAGAGGCATTTGCCCTCTTAGTGTAATAGGAAAAGTATATGGTAGGATACTTATTGACAGAGTTAGGGAAATAACAGAGGAATTAGTTGGAGAAGAACAGTGAGGTTTTAGGAAGGGAAGAGGTTGTGTAGACCAGATATTCAGGGAAAGAAGGTGTATGCAGCCTTCATGGATCTGGAGAAAGCATATGACAGGGTAGACAGAAAAGGATTGTGGAAAGTATTAAGAATATATGGAGTGGATGGGAAGTTGCTGAAGGCAGTGAAGAGTATCTATGAGGGTGCTAAGGCTGCAGTGCGTGTGAATGGCAAACTGAGTGAATCCTTCCATTTGAAGGTTGGATTGAAACAAGGATGTGTCATGTCCCCATGGTTGTTCAATCTGTACATGATGGGGTTATAAAAGAGATACAAGGTCTGGCAGTGGATGTTGGAGCAGCCCTAGTGAGAGATGTCAGTGTTTGGAAACTCCCTGTACTGTTTTTTGCAGATGATACTGTGTTGTTGAGTGAAGACAAAGGGGAGCTGCAAGGCTTGGTAGATGAGTTTGGAAGAGTATGTAAGAAATGGAATCTAAAGGTGAATGCAGGGAAGAGTAAAGTGATGGTCTTCGAGAGAAGTGAAGCCAGTGAATGTACAGTGAGATTGGATGGGAAGGAAATGGAGAATGTGAGTGCATTTTAAGTACTTGGGTAGTGTGATGAGTAAGGATGGAAATCTGGAGGGTGAAGTGATTGAAAGGGTGCAGCAGGGAAGGAAGGTTGCTGGTTCATTGAAAGCAGTGATAAGAAACAGGGGAGTGAGCATGGAAATGAAAAAGTTGTTACATGACAGTATTGTGATACCAACTCCAACATATGGAAGTGAAGCTTGGACCCTGTTGGAAGGACAGAAGTCAAGAGTGAAAGCAGTGGAAATGAGTTATCTGAGAGGAGCATGTGGAGTCACATGGAAAGACAGACTAACAAATGAGGAAGTGAAGGAGTGTTGTGGTGTGGATGTGGAAGTGATAGGAAGTGTTAGGAGAAACACGTTAAGGTGGTTTGGGCATGTGGAGAGGATGGAGAGTGAAAGACTGATGAGGAGAGTGTATGTGAGTGAGGTGGAGGGGGGGAGAGGGGGGAGAGAGGGAGGGGGAGAGGGAGGAGGAGGCCGAGGATGAGATGGAGTGATGGAGTGGAGAGGTATATGAGAGAAGGGTGTGTGTGCTGGGAGCGGGGTAGTGAAATGGCGGGGGACAGAGTGACATGGAGGCGATTTGTTTGTGGTCACCCCGTGCAGGATTGAGGCATCTAGCAATAGATAGATAGAGTCTTAGATAGGTGCTATGCATGTCCGGTAGGGAGGTAAGTAGTTTTCTGAGCTACGTTTGGTTAGGGTCCGAAAATACCGGTGCAGGAGCTTCAGGGCCAATATTCAGACAGAACCAATTTCCGGACATGCCTTTGGCTCTATTACATCAGATAATGGAAGGATTACTGTATACTGAAATGTGAATCAGGTGAATCCTTATCCAGATATTTTTGAATCCCTCCTTATCTGCTAATTTCCAAATCATGTTGATTATTTCATTTACTGTGATCGGAGGTTGAAATTTCACTTTTAGTGGCCGTGCCCCTCCTTCCACATATTTTTCCAGTCTAAACACTTCTTCGATCTCCTCTTGGACTTTGTCATTTCCTTCCATAACTACTGACACTATTTCCTTTTCCCTTCTCTGTTCTTCCTGTTCACTTTCTGACCTCACTGACATCAGTTTTTCTTTCAAACCTGAGATACAGTACATTTTTTTTCCTGTCTGCTGCATCTCGGACAAGTGATTCTTTACTTTTCAGTACCCTAACCACTTCCTTCTCTACTTTTTCTTGGTTTTCTTTCCTCTGTTGTTCTATAATTTCCTTTATGTTTACTTTCCCTTCTTCCTGAAATTTCTTCCATCCCTTATGCTCATCCTTGATATCCTTGATGCGTTCATCTTGCATCTTTGTTTTCGGTTCACATTCCTCCAGTTTACTTTTCATCCTATCCCTTTCTTCCTCCATCCTCTTATTTTCTCTTTTAAGCTGTTCTATTTCATTTGAGTATGAATCATTACTCACTTTTAATTTTTATATTTCTCTCTCTTGTTCATTACTGTGTACATGGACTCTGTCTAACTCAGTCTGAAGCTCTCTAATTACTGACCATACCTTTTTCAACTCCTTGGCATTCTTCTCAGCCATTTCCTCTGTGCTTGCAACTCTTGTTTCATTCAGTTTGATACTACCATTATTCTGGTCAATGTTGGAAAAACCTATACATTCAAAATCACTGGATGTAAACTTCAGAGAATTTCCTTCCACCATTATGTAACCGAATGAAAAAAATTCAACTTCCACTGTGTCTTACGCTCTTATTTGATCCAATCCTCCAGTTTTTTCACTAAAATCAGATTAGACCACCACCCGTGTGCTCATTACAAATATTCACAAATAGGCTGGCCTCTTCTTGGCTGCTGATTAGGCATTTTCTACCTGTGAGTCAACAAGGACTTCAGCATCCGACAACGTGTATGTGTGTGTATTTACCCAACTGTACAGTACACCCCCCAAGCACGCGAGTTCCTATTACACGAAATGCCTAATGCGCGAGGATCTACTTTTTAATATTTTTTATTATTTTCTATGTTACTAACCAGAGTACGCGAGTCAACCCACATGACGCGAGGTGCCAGGAGAAAAACCGGTGTTTTCTGGTGTGAACTCAGATGTGCTACCTACCTCTCTACTATGTTCCACCCTCATCACCCGTCTCTATAATAAAGTTTGGATTCACATCAATAATGGTTATTTCACAAATGCTAAGTTGTTATACTACAAACCAGTGGAGGTGGAGGGGACGGCAGCAGGTGAGTCAGGGGAAAGGTGAGAGGAGAATTCTCCATCTCCTTGCTACTGCTCACATTTTCGGCGATTTCCTTCACCTATTCTTGTCTGTCTGTTTCATTCCTCATCTTGTGATCGAAATTATGTCCATAACAAGATGACGAATGAAACAGAAAAACAAAGAGAAGAAGGAAATGTGAGCAGTAGCAAGGAGGAGATGGCGGATCCTCCCCTCACCACCTCCCTTGACTCGCCCACCACCATCCCCTCCACCTCCACTGCCCCACCTGACTCACCAACTGCCTCACCAGCCACCTCCCCCTCCACCTCCACATCTAAATGTTGCCATTTTCCGGCACCAATTAGACGTTATTGGCGAGATCCTACTGTAGTGTACTGTATATGTTATAGACATTTTCCCTCAAACAGGTAAAAAAGGTCACTGATAGAAGGGGGGGTGCCGCCCACATGTTAATTATCCCATTAGTTTATGTATTCCTAGTACACGGATTCCTAGTACGCAAGCACAAATGCCGCCCATATAGGCGCGTACTAGGGGGGTGTACTGTATTTACCTAAATGTGATATACAGGAAATGAGCTACACATGTGAGGTCCCATCTCTGTTTCTCAAAAAGTCAAATTTTGGTTTAAACTTGTTTTAGTTTTTAGACTGGACGACCTCTTTCTCCAGGCTATTCACAGGGCTATGCATCGATAAATAAAACTATATTACTTGATATCCTTCAAACAGCTTGTCTTCTTCAGTTTCATTCCATATCCTCTTGTTACTCTCTCATCCCATACAAACAGATCTTCTCTATCAGTTTTACATACTACCATAGAGGTCCTGAACACTGCAATCATGTCACCCCTCTCTCTCTCCTTTCCTCTAAGGATGGCAAATCCAGCCTTTCCAGCCTCTCTCTGTATGACAGATCTGCCAGACTGGGGACCATTTTGGTTGCTGTTCTTCGTATTCTCTCAATCTTGTTTATATCTTTCTTTTTGTGTGGGGACAACACTACTGCTGCATATTCTAACCTGAGGCAGATCATGGCCACTACCAATTTTTTCATCATCTCCTCATCCATGTAATAAAATGCTACTCTTATGCTGGTCAAGAGTTTATATGTCTCTCTATCTTGTTATTGTGTTTTTCAGGTGACCAAACTATCCTGGACCAGCACTCCCAAATCTTTCTCTTCCCTCGCTTTTGTAATTGGTTCATTACCCATCAAATAATTCTGTGATGGCCTCTTGGTACTTTTACCCATTTCCAATACAGTATTTTACATTTTATTGCCTTGAATTTTAATTCCCACATCCAGCTCCACTTGCGTATCCAATCCAGATCCTCCTGCAGCATTTTACAGTCCTCTTCAACCTCTACCTTTCTCAAGATCTTTGTATCATCAGCAAACAGACTTGTGTAACTGTTCACCCCATCTACCACATCATTTACGTAAATCTGGAACATTACTGGCGCCAACACCGAGCCCTGTGGGACACCACTTGTTACTTCCCTCCATCCAGAAGTCCTGTCCTTTCTTACTGTCCTCATTTGTCTGTCACTCAAAAAGTCTTTCATCCATTCCAGGAGGCTTCCCTTCAGTCCTCCGATATGCTCTAATTTCCATATTAGTCTCTTATGGGGTACCTTGTCGAAGGCCTTCTCCATCTCTAAATACACACAATCCACCCAACCATCTCTCTCCTGTAGCATGGAAATTGCTCCTGAGTAAAAGCTCAACAAGTTGGAAACACAAGACCTTCCACTTCTGAATCCAAACTGACTTTCAGTCAAAATATTCATCTCTTCACATATTTTATCCATCTAACTTTCAAGATTCCCTCGCACAATCTTGCGACCATGCTTGTTAGGGACACTGGTCTATAACTCAGGGGTTCTTCCTTGTTTCCTCCCTTATAAATTGGTACCACATTTGCCCTCTTCCATTCCCAAGGCACTTTCCCCTCTTCCAGAAAACACACAATTAAATTGTGAATCATATCCGCCAGTTATTCTCTGCATTCCTTCAGTACCCAAATAGAGATTCCATCCGGTCCTGGGGCTTTCCTTACATCCTGAGTTTTCAGTAATTTACACACTTCCTGCACTTCCACTTTTATATCTTTTATCACTACATTTCTAGTCACTCCCTCCCCCTCCACAAACTCCTTTCCATTAGTGAAAACTGATTGGAAACATTTGTTCAACATTTCAGCCTGCATTACCGCATCTTTGTAGACCTCTCCTTCTACCTTCTGTTTGGTGATTCCTTACTTTTGCTTCAATTTGCCACTGACAAATCTATAAAACAATTTGGGTTCATCCTTACATTTGTCAATGATACCTTTTCAAAGATCCTTTCTTCCTCTCTATGTATTCTTGCATATTCATTTCTAGTTCTGTTATATTCTTCCTTTGTTCTGTTATTACCTCTCTATCTCCACTTGTTCCATGCCATGTCCCTCTCTCTTCTTGCTATCATACACCTTCCATTAAACCACTCCTTTTTCCTGGTCTCTTTCCCCATTACTCTTGCCACATACTTTTCCATTCCCAAACTATAGAGGTCTAGAAAGACATCCCACTTCCTCTGTATCTCTCCTGTTTCTCTGAATTTTCTCCAATCTGCATTTTCGAATAATTTTCTCAGTTTTAAAAAGTTTGCTTTCCTAAAGCTATATCTTCCTTGCCTATAAAGCTCGTCTCTTGGCACCACGTTCCCTATATTCAGCTGGAACTAAATGACTGCATGATCACTTTTTCCTATACGACACAGATATTTCAAAGTTTCAATTACATCAGGTTCTTTGGTTAGTAGCAAGTCTAATCTTGCTGGTATATCATCACCTCGGAAAAGTGTCTCTTCTTTGACCCACTGTGTCATTACATTATTCATTGCTATTTTTAACAATTTAGTGCCCCACGAATCTTCACCGCCTCCTGAGTCCCATTCCTCCCAGATCACCTCTTTACAGTTAAAGTCACCCATTAGGATTATATTGTTGCTTTTCTCAATCACTTTCTGTAGATAACTAACCATGTCTGACAACATCTCCTGGTATTCATTGTCATTCCATGCTCTTGTCTTAGGGGGAACATATACCGCTGCCATATCTCTCTTACCATTCTCCCCAGTTTCTAATTTCATATTTATCGCTTCAGCCCTACCCTCTCCCATTTCCACAGTATTTATATTTATGTTGTCCTTCACTGCTATCATCACTCCTCCTTCCGTTTTTTCCTTTCTGTCTCTTCTCCATAATTTGTATTTCCCATCTCCCATATATGAGTGTGTGGTCCCAGATGATTGGCTGAAGAGTGTAATTGTAAATGTGTACAAAGGGAAGGGTGATGCCCTGGAAAGGGGAAATTACAGAGGTATAAAGCTTCTAGATCAGATAATGAAAGTAATGGAGAGAGTTCTAGAAGGTATGATTAGAGAAAGAGTGAATATCAATGAGATGCAGTTTGGGTTTATGCCAGGCAGGGGGACCACTGATGCCATATTCATTGTTCGACAGCTTCAGGAAAAATATATTGGCAAGAAAAGGGAATTGTATTTTGTTTTTGTTGATTTGGAAAAGGCCTTTGACAGAGTCCCTAGAGAGGTGGTGAAGTGGGCAATGAGAAAGCTGGGGTTGGAAGAGTGGCTGGTTAGAGTGGTCATGGCCATGTACGTGGGTGCTCGCACCCAGATAAGAGTGAATGGAGTTTTGAGTGATGAGTTTCCCGTGAATGTTGGTGTGCATCAGGGGTCAGTTTTGAGTCCTTTGTTGTTTATCACGGTGCTTGAAGCCCTCTCACGTGACTTCAGAGATGGACTCCCATGGGAGATGTTGTATGCTGATGATTTGGTGTTGATTGCAGAGAATGAAAAGGAGGCGGAGGAAAGATTTAAGAAGTGGAGAGATGGTATGGGGTACAAGGGCTTAAGGGTAAATGCAGATAAAACAAAAGTGATGATATCTAGGGTTGGTGGCAGTACATTGTAATCAGAGGAGAGGGAGAGTGGCCATGTGCAGTTTGCCACATGGGTGTGGGAAGTAATTCCATCTTGTGTAGTGTTTGTGATAAATGAGTGCACAAGAGATGTAGTGGTATTAGAGGTAGACTGAGAGATGATGCTGATTTCATGTGTGTGGCGTGTCGGGGAGAGCAGGTGGAGATTGTTAGGCGTAAGAGGGTTGAACTTGCAGGTGAGTCTCCTGAGTGTGTGGAGGAGTTTTGTTATCTGGGAGACATGTTATGTGCCGGAGGTGGGGCTGGAGTTAGTTCGGTTGCTAGAGTGAGAAGTGGTTGGAAGAAGTTCAGGGAGCTGTTGCCTCTCCTGACATTGAGAGGACTCTCCTTATGTGCTAAGGGATCTTTGTATGCAGCATGTGTTAGGAGTGTGATGCTGTATGGTAGTGAGACCTGGGCAGTAAAGGAAGAGGATATTCGCAGGTTTAAACGTACAGAAATGACAATGATTAGGTGGATGTGCAGTGCGTCCCTGCATGCAAGGCCTGGGGGGGCTGGGTTTACAATAGAAGAGTTGAGAGGTAGGATGGGACTGGAGTGTATTGGTGTTGTGATGAGGAGAGGTAGGCTGAGGTGGTTTGGACATGTGGAGAGGATGGGGGATGATAATTGGGTGCAGAGGGTGAGAAGTGTTAATATTGGGGGAGGGGT
>JAGKTI010000017.1:200126-219586 GCA_018397915.1 Birgus latro | reverse complement strand
ATATATATATATATATATATATATATATATATATATATATATATACAGTAGGCGCGGAAAGTGTTGACGCCATCTTAAAAAAAGAAAACATTCTTGTGGTTAGCAAGGAGAAACAAATAAATTAACACTCACCATTGAATTTAGTATTTACTGGCATTCCCCTTCACCTTTATTATCTTCTTAAGGCGTCTGGGGAGACTGATGGCGTAGTTTTGCAGAACAGACGGACTAAAACTGCTCCATAGCTGCAGCCTCAAGTTTAGGCAAAGATGATGTGTCCATACTACGCAGCTGCCGCTTCATGTGCGCCCATAAATTCTCAATGGGATTGATATCTGGGCTGTTTCCGGGCCAATCTCGAATAAAGGGAACCTCACAGTCTGTTAGCCACTGTTTCACTGACTTTGCAACATGTGCAGGGGCAGAATCTTGCATAAATACTCTTGCCTTGGTTTTATCAAAAGAGTCACTTAAAACATCACATAAGAGCTCCAAATAATTGTTCTGGTTCACTTTTTCATTTGCAGGTAGAATTACCAACCTACCAACACCATAATATGTAAAGCAGCCCCAAGCCATGAGTGAGGCTGGGTATTTAACAAACTTGGAAGTGTACTTAGGATCCAGGGGGTCACTGCCTGGTTTGCGGTACACTCGTGATGAAGGGGTACCAGTGACAGTAAATGTTGACTCATCACTCCAAAGCACAGTTTTCCATTGCTCCTCACTCCAGGCAAGATATTTCTTACAAAAATTTACTCTCTTTTTCTTCTGAAGTGCAGTTAGCAGTGGTTTTTTACGAGCACAAAAACTCCTGTAGCCCAGATCGTCATGCAACAGCTGCTGCACACTTCTGACAGACACATCTGCCAGCAACTGTGGGTTCTTTTCTTTTAAATCCCGTGCTGTTAGCCTTGGATCCTTGCTAACTTGCCTTGAGATCAGCTGACGGGTCCTGAAGGTTGTCTTACGAGGTCTCCCAGGCTTGGGAAGTGGAGTGGGAGGAATGGCCTCCCCACTGTCCTTGAACCGCTTCACCAGTCTCTGCACTGTCCTCAGTCTAACACCATCTGATTTGCAATAAATGGGAGTTTGTGGCCAGCTTTGTATAAAGTAATCACTTCCACACGTTTGTCCTTGCTTGTGGTTACTTTAGGCATGATGAGAATGTGGTAGGTAACCAAATAACTGTGTTATTTGAGTCAAAACATGCCCTCGTGGTGCATCACACACAGAGACAATCCTCCTCCTGTGGCTGCCCAAACATTACTGAGCCTGCTCCTGTGGTGGCAAACCTATCAAGCAGGGTTGCCAGCTCCCGTTGAAAAAGCGTCAGCTCATTTCGCATCACAGGGGAGGGTAGTATTGACCCTATTTCAATTAACGCAAAGAAGAATGACGTCGGCAAAAAAAGTCAATACTTTCCGCGCTTACTGTACCTCCCCCAAACTTACCTTCTCTGTCCTTCCTCCAAATGTTATAATTGTTCCATCCAAATAATTTTGTATCGACATCTTGGGGCAATTTAGTCTCTACCAAGCAAACAATTTCAGGTTTATTTTCTTTTAAATAATCTCTAATTTCCCCTTTCTTAGATATTAACCCATCTACATTATTGTACATGATACTCAGATTTACTGCACTGTTTTTATCTTTACTCGTTCTTTTCTTTCTCATATTCATATCCATCCCCTTTGTTTTCGTCACATCTAGTTCTTCACATACCACTTCCTTGCTTTCATATCCATCACTCTCCAAAAAAAAGTTTTACGTTATTCCTCTGTCCTCCTGTCATTTTTTTCCTTTACTTGGTCCTTCAAAGGTTTTAAAACTTCTCTTTCTTCTTTATTCAAATCTTTTCTTACAATAATATTTTCCATCACTATACCTCCCCCAAACTTAGCTTCTCTATCCTTCCTCAAAATGTTATAATTGTTCCATCCAAATAATTTTGTGTCGACATCTCGGGGCAATTTAGTCTTTACCAAGTAAACAATTTCAGGTTTACAGTAATCCCTCCACTATCCGACGTAATAGAGCCAAAGGCATGTCCGGACAGTGGTCTTGTCAGGATAGTGGCCCTGAAGCTCCAGCACCAGTCATTCCTGACCCTAACCTAACCTAACCTAAATCAGAAAATCACCTTCCTACCTCCCTACTGGACATGCATAGCACTTAATTAGGTCCCCTTTCACATAAATAATGCACACAAAGCATGAATTGACTGAATTTTAACCAGAAAATTATGATTTACAGGTGAGTAAGGCATTGGTGCTCAGAACTTCCCACCAGTGTAAGTAAGTAGCAGACATGGAAATCATCTTTTCTCACATTTTATGCACTAAATTATTGGATACAAAGCATCAAATACAGTAAATGATGTAAATTGTTTTACAAGAAAAATGGTTAGGTTAGGTTAGGTCAGGACTAGACATGAAATTCACTGGCTTTCACCTTTGTCACAGATAGTGCACTAAAATAATGAACACAAAGCATGAATTCATTTAAATTTAACCCAAAAAGAATGAATCTGATGTAAGTTGGGCACAGCTGTTCACTGAGCTGGCAGCTTTGTTTAGGTACCAGACATGAAAATCAATGGCATTCACCTTTTTGACAGCTGGTGCACTTCAACACTAGTGGTAACCATGCATGAAAAAATTAAATTAAAAGCAGGAAATTATGATTAACATTTATGGGAATTTTTTACCACTTTACAGCATGCTGAAAACAGGTTAGACATGAAAATCATTATGGAAATCATCTTTCACACAGTCTATGCATGAGATTAATGATATGGGAAGAACAAAACAAGGAATTTTGATGAAGTTAGGGTGCTTACAAGAATGATGCCGCCGTCCTGATGTATACCCCGCTCGGTCATCTCAGATTTGACAGCAAGACCTTAGCACTTCCGCTGCACTTTACACTCACCAGCACTTTCCACAACATTTCCTTTTACGTACCTAACTGTACCTTGCATCACATCACTTCACTGCACTGTACATAACAGCAAATTCCCGTATGGTCTAGTGACGAGTCCTGGAGAATTTAGTCGCTGCCAGAGTCCGAGATGAGCTGATGGAGGCAGCGTAGGGGCTCCTTGGTGGGATGTGGTGATATGCTATCCACTGCAGAGGACTCAGAAGATAGCCGCAAACTAATATCCAGTGGTAACTCCGCCGTGCCTGATGTGCTGGGCTGTGGCTCGGAGCTAGAAGGCCTGTCTTGGTGAGATGATGGTGTGGAGTGAGGGTTGACGACGGCAGGGTTGACTGGCCTGAAAAAAATGTCAATGGTTGACTGACGCAAGCAACGACAATTCTGATGATTAATGATGCGCTGCCTGAAAGCTCGCACTTCATCCACAAGTCTCAAGGGCCCCATCTCCCTGTCGCAATCCGGGTGTTCCAGGTAGTCGAGAACGAACTCCACACGTTCCCGGAGTGCACTCAGCTTGGGGATGGTTGGAGTAGTGGCAAGCCGTGAGGAGTCCGCATCACCGTCGCTGTGCTCGTCGGGATCTTCCTGCTGGGTACTCGGACCGGCAACGGTAGATGCGATCTCAATATCAGACATGATTTGATACCCAGGATCGTCCTCGTCGTCATCCAACCACTCACGCACTTCAGCGACATCCACATTGTCTCCACCCACATGAAGCCTTGCATGGAAGTCATCCACGTCAAAACCTAAAAAATCATGCACCACGTCACTTCCATGAAGCAGCCGAGACTAACCATTTTTTAGAGTCTTGACAGAGACTTCCTTCCATGCACTGGCCCAGTTGTAGATGGCAGACTTGAGGTTGTATCGGTGAAGGTTTTTGACAGTTTTTTGTCCTCGCATGTCTCATCCTTCCCTGCGATCGTCCTCGTCCTCGTAGACAACCATCACCTCGTCCAAAAACCTCCGTCGGTAGAGCCTCTTCGCTGCCACAATCACTCCCTGGTCCATTGGTTGGATGAGAGCAGTTGTATTAGGTGGCAAAAACAGACACCTATTGCGGCCATTTCCAGCCACCAACTCCTTCTCAGACGGATGTGCAGGTGCATTGTCTAGAATCAGGAGGACCTTTACCTGGTCACGTGGGATTTTCAGTGTCTCCATCTGATAACGAATGACCTCCTTGAAAAAGTGTTAGTGAAACCAATTTCTGAAGATCTTGGATGTGAACCAAGCCTTCAGAGAATGATACCACACGACAGGAATGACATCCATTAACCCACAAAGACGCTGAGGCTGCTTTGCACGGCCAACAATAACGGGCTTGAGCCGGTGCATGCCGTTAGCATTTGCACAGCACAAAGCAGACACCCGTTGCTTGGAGAGCTTGGGGCCAGGTACACGCTTCTCCGTCTCCTCAGCGAGAGTGTTAGTGGGAATTGAATGATAAAATAGGTCAATTCGTCAGCGTTGTTGACTTGACCAAGAGTGAGGCCCTGCCTGTCAATTAAGCCCTTCACCTTCTGCCGAAACTGTTCTATTCCTTCGTCGTTAGTGTCCAGAGCTTCGCCATGGGCCTTACGGTTGGTAAGTCCGTGCCATAACTTTAACGCGAAGAGCCAACCTTCAGATGCCTTGAAGTCTGGGGTGTCCTGTACCCTTGCGAACTTCTCGGCAGCAGCTTTCAGCTCCTTTCCACATATCAACACACCAGCAGCACGTTGTTGTCGATACCAGATGAGCGTGGAACGGTCAATGTCAGCATACTTAGGAGTAAGCATCATCTTCCTCTCCACATTCCGTCTGGTTTTCGAAGTGAAATCAGCCGTGCTGTAGTTTGTCTCGGGACCACTTGATATCAAACAAAGTGGAGCGAGGGAGGTTGAATTCACGGAGGATCCGTGATGTCGGCCACCCGGCATCCACCTTCTCCAATACCTCCTGCTTCTTCTCCAGAGTCAAAACCACTTTCTTCCTCTTCTCAAGTGGTGGGGCCATCATTACACACATGATAAAGAAGGTGCTGAGCAGCATCAAGCCCTGCAGGAGATAGGGAATCACCACAAAACCAAGCACTTAGGAGCCATGTTGAGACCGTGTTGATGAGCCGGCAGCTGAGCGGGAAATGAGACCGTGACAGAGGCGGGAGGCGCGAAAACACAGCTGTTCGACGTGCGATGGAAATTCAAACTGACGCGGTCCAAAAATCTTGGATTTTTATCGGATTTTTTCGAATTTGGGGGCATTTCGGGGGTCGGACAACCTACGATGTCCGAATAGTGATGTATCCGGATAGTGGACGTCTGGATAGTAGAGAGATTACTATTTTCTTTTAAATAATCTCCAATTTCCCCTTTCTTAGATATTAACCCATCTATATTACTGTACATGATACTCAGATTTACTGCACTGTTTTTATCTTTACTCGTTCTTCTCTTTTTCATATTCATATCCATCCCCTTTGTTTCCTTCACATCTATTTCTTCACATACCACTTCCTTGCTTTCATATCCATCACTTTCCAAAAAAAAGTTTTACGTTCTTCCTCTGTCCTGTCATTTTTTTCCTTTACTTAGTCCTTCAAAGATTTTAAAACTTCTCTTTCTTCTTCATTCAAATCTTTTCTTACAATAATATTTTCCATTCCTGCCTCTTTACTTAGTTTCCAGGTCACCTTTGCACTCATTTACTACACCTTCTGATGACATCTTAACTCTAATTGGTCTTGCTTCCCCTTTCTTATATGGCCCTATCCTCCTGACTTCCTCAATTTATTTTTCCCACTTGTTTCCTTCGGGATCGATCTTGCCCAATATTTTCCTCACATGATTCGAGTCTCTCTTGAGTCTCACAGACCTAACTTTTTCTTCTTCCTCCCTATTTCCAAATATTATCACACATCTGTTTCTTTCTACTGTTTCTCTCACTATTTTCTCTTTTTTCTTCAATATTTTCACTACATTGTCTTCCATTTTTTTCTTGTTCATTTCCCTTTCTTCCTGAATAATTCCCTTAAACTGACCACTTCTTTCTGTTCTTCTTCCACATGTACCCACTTTGCCTTTTGCTCTTCTAACACACTACTTACCTTCTCTGTATTGTTACTGCTCTCTTCTAGTTTCCTCCTTAATTCGATATTTTCTCATTTCAAATTCTCGATCTTCCAGTTCGCTGTCTCATTGGCCTGTATCAAACTCTGTATAGTATTCTCAGTATTTTCAGGCATGTTTCTTGATACTAGATCCTCCACTTTCCTTTCTAGATCACTAATTCTCATAATCAACGTTTTGACCAAATCCATAACATTTGTTTCACTGTCAAATCCTGGAAATTCCAGTTCCCCAATGTTTACATTGACGGCCAAGTTTAAGGTCGGTTGCAGTACTAAACTGAAAACTGTTCCCAAAATTCCTACAAAACATTCATGTATACTTACTGACAATAGTTCTTTACATTTTTGATAGACTATAATAACTTGCAATACTTCAAATTTTGAACAAGACTGAAGGAGACAGGTCAGTTCCTGAAAACTACTTAAGGTTCCTTGAGAGGTGGTTTGAGACACGTCTTCTCGCTCTGGCTGCCCGTGTGTGTGTGTGTGTGTGTTCTTACCTTACCTAATTGTTCTTACCAAATTGTATCTTTACAGGAATGAGTCATGCTTGTACTGTCCCATGTATTAAACAATTTTTATCATACATATCCTTAAATTTATTAATTGTTTTGGCACACACTACAATAAACCTTCAATATAAAGAACTAATTGGGGGGAGGGGTGGGTCGTTATATCCAAAAGATTGCTATATCTGATGGTCATTACAGTATTAACCAAGGGAGTACCGACCCAAGGTCGCTATATCAGTGGAGTCGTTCGGTCCTATGGGCACAACCACAACTTACTCTATGAAGTTTCACATGGAGAATTCAGTGGTTTATATAGTTAAACAGTACATGTACAATTAATACTATCTTGTATTAAGTTGTAAATATAAATACAATGCCTATAATGTAATGTAGTACTGTTACAGTACACTTACCATGTCAAGGAGCGAACTTCCGCCAAGGTCGCTATATCCGGCGGAAGGTCGCTCTGGAAATGGAGGGTCGTTATATCCAAAGTTCGCTATAAAAGTGTTCGTTATATCGAGGGTTTACTGTATTTCATTCAGTGATGCATTCCACTGATCAACTGCCCTATTTGGGAAACTGAATTTCCTTATGTTTTTATCACCTCTCTTTTTATGTGACTTTTTGCAGTGTCCTCTTGCTGATGCTTCCCCACAGTTTATAGACCAGCATTTCCCAACCTGGGGGGCATGTCCCCCTGGGAGGGCATTTGAGATTGCTAGAGGGGGCGTTGGGTTCATCAAAGTTCAACACATGGCTAGGCCATTCAAATGCAAACAGGCTATTCCCAAAGATATGTATGAATAAGAAACTTTGATAGGAAAACTTCACAACCGTCATTTCGAGCAACCACATGTAGTGTTGCCATCTAGTACCTTAAGCATCAACAAGGGATGGATAAAAACAATAAAAACAATGTTGTTTAGGGGTGGAGGGGCGTCATGAATACAGTCCTGGCCAAAGGGGGGCACAGTGATAAAAAGGCTGGGATTCCCTGTTACAGACTCATATATATATATATATATATATATATATATATATATCTATTTTCCCTTTCCTTGTGATGCATCCATGTAGCATAATCATGTCTCCTCTTTTCCTTCTCTCCGGTAGTGATGGTAGATCCAATTTTTCTAGTCTATCTTCATACCTTAGATTCCTTGAGCTTGGTGCCCATCTTGCAATGGCATTTTGTACTTTTTCAATCTTAACTATGTGTTATTTGAAATGAGGATTACAGACTACTGATGCATACTCCAGGGTTGGTCTGATGAATGATGTTATCTTCTCAGTATATTAATGCTACTCTCACATTAGCAAGCAGTGTATACACGTTCCACACCTTCTCATTGAGGTAGTCAGCCGGTGTGTGTGCGTGTTCTTATCTAATTGTTCTTACATCACTGTATCTTAACAGGAATGTCTCAAGCTCGTACTGTCCCGTGTATTAAATCACTTTTATCATATACAGTAGGCGCGGAAAGTGCTGACGCCATCTTAAAAAAGGAAAACATTCTTGTGGTTAGCAAGGAGAAACAAATAAATTAACACTCACCATTGAATTTAGTATTTACTGGCATTCCCCTTCACCTTTATTATCTTCTTAAGGCGTCTGGGGAGACTGATGGCGTAGTTTTGCAGAACAGACGGACTAAAACTGCTCCACAGCTGCTTGACTGCAGCCTCAAGTTTAGGCAAAGATGATGTGTCCATACTACGCAGCTGCCGCTTCATGTGCGCCCATAAATTCTCAATGGGATTGATATCTGGGCTGTTTCCGGGCCAATCTCGAATAAAGGGAACCTCACAGTCTGTTAGCCACTGTTTCACTGACTTTGCAACATGTCCAGGGCCAGAATCTTGCATAAATACTCTTGCCTTGGTTTTATCAAAAGAGTCACTTAAAACATCACATAAGAGCTCCAAATAATTGTTCTGGTTCACTTTTTCATTTGCAGGTAGAAATACCAACCTACCAACACCATAATATGTAAAGCAGCCCCAAGCCATGAGTGAGGCTGAGTATTTAACAAACTTGGAAGTGTACTTAGGATCCAGGGGGTCACTGCCTGGTTTGCGGTACACTCGTGATGAAGGGGTACCAGTGACAGTAAATGTTGACTCATCACTCCAAAGCACAGTTTTCCATTGCTCCTCACTCCAGGCAAGATATTTCTTACAAAAATTTACTCTCTTTTTCTTCTGAAGTGCAGTTAACAGTGGTGTTTTACGTGCACAAAAACTCCTGTAGCCCAGATCGTCATCCAACAGCTGCTGCACACTTCTGACAGACATATCTGCCGGCAACTGTGGGTTCTTTTCTTTTAAATCCCGTGCTGTTAGCCTTGGGTCCTTGCTAACTTGCCTTGAGATCAGCTGACGGGTCCTGAAGGTGGTCTTACGAGGTCTCCCAGGCTTGGGAAGTGGAGTGGGAGGAATGGCCTCCCCACTGTCCTTGAACTGCTTCACCAGTCTCTGCACTGTCCTCAGTCTAACACCATCTGATTTGCAATAAATGGGAGTTTGTGGCAAGCTTTGTATAAAGTAATCACTTCCACACGTTTGTCCTTGCTTGTGGTTACTTTAGGCATGATGAGAATGTGGTAGGTAACCAAATAACTGTGTTATTTGAGTCAAAACATGCCCACGTGGTGCATCAAACACAGAGACAATCCTCCTCCTGTGGCTGCCCAAACATTACTGAGCCTGCTCCTGTGGTGCCAAACCTATCAAGCAGGGTTGCCAGCTCCCGTTGAAAAAGCGTCAGCTCATTTCGCATCACAGGGGAGGGTAGAATTGACCCTACTTCACTTAACGCGAAAAAGAATGACGTCGGCAAAAAAACGTCAATACTTTCCGCGCCTACTGTATATCCTTAAATTTGTGAATTGTTTTGACACACACTATTCCATTCGGTAGTGCATTCCACTGATCAACTGTCCTATTAGGGAAACTGAATTTCCTTACATCTTTATCACCTCTCTCTTTATGCAGTATTTTACAGTCTATTTTTTTATGCAGTTTTTATGTCTATTTTCTCTTTCCCTGAGAAACATTTATATAGCATAATCATGTCTCTTCTTTTCCTTCTATCCTGTAGTGTTGGCAGATTCAGTTTTTCTAGTCCTTCTTTGCAGCTTAGATCCCTTAAGCTTGGTACCCTTCTTGTATTGGACCTTTGAACTTTTTCAATCTTATCTATGTGTTTCTTGAGATG
This sequence comes from Birgus latro, assembly GCA_018397915.1. Lineage (NCBI taxonomy): Eukaryota > Metazoa > Arthropoda > Malacostraca > Decapoda > Coenobitidae > Birgus > Birgus latro. The sequence goes on along the minus strand of JAGKTI010000017.1, from coordinate 209,796 downwards.
AGGATTCCGGACAACTGATGCATACTCCAGGGTTGGTCTGATGATTGATGTTATCTCAGCATGTCTTCATTTATGTATGTGAATGCTATTCTCATATTAGCAACCAGTGTATACATGTTCTGTACCTTCTCACTGACGTGGTCAGCCGGAGTTAGTCTGTTATTGATTATCACTCCTAGGTACTTCTCTCTTTCTGATATGTGTAGGGTTTGATTTCCTAACCTATAATCCCAATCTGGTCTTTTTCCACTTTTACCAAACTTGATTACATGACACTTGTCCACAGTGAATTCCATTTGCCATTTATCACTCCACTCATGAAGTTTATTTAACTCTTCCTGTAGTTCTCTACAAGAGTCTGTGTTAGTCATTCTCCTTTGCATTTTTGCATCATCAATATATTTAGATAGCTTTCATTTCCAATGTTATTATCTATGCCATTTATATACACTAAAAACATAATTGGTGCCAGCACTGAGCCCTGTGGAACTCCACTGGTCACTATCCTCCATGATGAGTAATTTCCCCTTAGTTCTCATTTCCCTTTTTCTGAGAAAATCTTGCACCCAACAGTACAGGTTGTCTTGGATTCCCCTTTGATGGTAAAGTTTCCATAAAAGTCTTTGGCGCGGTACTGTGTCAAAAACTTCTTGAAATCTAGATAGATACTGTCCACCCATCCTTCTCTTTTCTGTAATGTTTCTGCAACTCTATCATAGTAGCTTAATAGGTTAGTAACACGTGATTTTCCCTTTCTAAAACCAAACTACCTTTCTGTTATCATACTGTGTTCTTCTAGATGGTTTATGCAAACTTTTCTTACCAGCTTTTCCAATATCTTACAACACTGGCTAGTGATACTGGTTGGTAGCTGAATGCATCTTGTCTATTACCTTTCTTGAACAGGGGAACAATGTTTGCTTTCTTCCAAATATCCAGTACTTTACCTTGACCCAAGGATTCCTTGAATATTAAACATATTGGTCTACTTAACTCTTTTGCACATTCATGTAGCACCCACCATAGTAGCAGCTGTGGCTCNNNNGGTAAGCTGCTAGGTACCATCAAGAGTTTCTATTATGGTAGTGATGCATGTGTAAGGGTAAATGGGCATCTAAGAGAATGGTTCACAATTGGTGTGGGCATGCAACAAGGTTGTATGATGTCCCCATGGTTGTTCAATATATATATATATATATATATATATATATGGTTGGGGTGATGACAGAAGTAAAGAGACAAGTAATGGAGAGTTGTATGCTGATCACGCAGTGCTACCTGCGAGTACCAGACAAGAACTTGGTAGAGTAGTGCAGAGTTTTGCTGATGTCTGTGAGCATCATGCCTTGAGAGTAAACACAGAAAAGAGTAAAATGATGGTTACTGAGAGAGAAGATGACTCCCAGTGTGATGTTACTGTGAATGGAGAGAGACTGGATTTGGTGAGTGTTCAAATACCCGGGTACACTGATAGAAGAAGAGAGGAAAATAAGCAAAAGAAGTGGAAAGAAGAGTGACACAAGGAAGGACAGTAGCTGGTGCAATGAAGTCCTTGATGAGAAATTGAGGCTTGAGTGCTGCAGCTGCACAAGGCTCAAATGATGGAGTGTTCATGCCAACTTTAGCATGCCAAAGGCATGTCTGGGTAGTGGTAACATCCAGATAATGAACATTATTCCCTTAACCATACCCAGACCCCACCTATACCCAACCTTCAACCTATACTGTATCCCTATTTGTACAGTACCTATGCCTAATTTGGCAGTGTTTTTCAGTCATTTGACATTAAAATGCACATAGAACTATCCAAGTAATGCAAAATACCAAGAAAACCATGCAGAAAAATCACTGAAAACCAAAAAACACCCTGCCTATACACTACTGAATGTACAGTACCCCTCCTAATTTGGGCAGTGTTTTCCAGTCATTCTGCCATATTTTAACATCATAACATACACAGGATTATCCAAAATAATTTTCAACGCCAAGAAGACCATGTGGAGAGAAAAAAAAAAATGAAAACCAAAATACACCCTACCTCTACACTACTGTATGTACGGTACCCCTCCCAATTATGGCACTTGTTTCAGGTCAATCTGCCATATTTAAACATCAAAATACACATAGGAATACCCAAAGTAATGCTAAACACCAAGAAAACCATGAAAAACACACATACACACACTGAAAACCAAAAAAACGCCTGACCTATACACTACTGTATATACAGTACCCCGTGACAGCAGTGGAGATGGGACTGCTGAGGAATATATGTGGAGTACAGAGAGTGGATGGGATATGAAATAATGTGATTCGTGAAAGATGAGGAATGAGGAAGTCCGTGGACACCAGAATCAAAGAGAGTGTACCGAGACGGTATGATCATGTGGAGAGAATGGATAACAACGGAGTGGTGAAAAAGGTATCTCTGCACGAATTTGAAGGAGGGAGGAGGCGTGGTTGGCCAAGGAGAAAGTGAAGGAATATGGTGGATGAGTGTGTGAGGAAGAGAGGTATGGACGTCGGTGAGGCTAGGGGACTGACAAGAGATCGAGCTGGCTGGATGAATGTTGTGAAAAGAAGTACAGTACATAATCAGGGATTTGGCACCCCTTTTTAACATGACAGTGTCCAGATTGACTCTAACAGATATGTTTATGTGAAGCTACAGAATGTGGTGAATGTTTTTGGCATATTAGATACAGCCATGATTCCGGGGGCTCGAATGATGAATGAATGGAAGCGTGGCCCATTGGAGTGGGCAAACTTGGGCTGTCTGGACGTTGCTACTCCTCATTTTGCCCTCGGGTGGGAAAGGAGGTCCGGATGATGATGATGATGATGATGATGATGATGATGATGATGATGAAAATGATGGTGATGATGATGATGTACAGTAATCTCTCCAATATCCAATATAATACAGCCAAAGGCATGTCTGGAAAGTGAGATCATCCAGATACTGGAACCCTGCCTCCTGGGCTGGTACTTATGGACCCTACCCCACCCTAACTCAGAAAAACCCCTACATACCTCCCTACCAGACATGCATAGCACCTATTTAAGACCCTACTCACACAAATAAGGGACACAAAGCATGAAATAAATGAAAAGGAGCCAGAGAATAAGGAATTAGGGGTGAGTATGGAAAATATTTAGCAGTTGATAGCGTACTTACAACATGTCCGCGGTGCCTGTTACGAAGATTACCCTACCTCCTCTAAGGCTCTGACAGTGGTGAAAATGCTCTTGAAGCAATTACAGTAATCCAGTGTTGTGCTGCACTTAATCCTTAGAACTGGGAATGAAAATTGTTTAAACAAAAATGGGCACAAGTGGCAGCCATTCTGATGATCGTCTACTCATGATGGTAGTTGAGCAGGAAGTGAAGAGGGGAAGGGGAGCCTGGGCAGCAGGAAGTGCGCGTAAACACAGCTGTTCGGCACCACATGCCAAATTCTTTTTTTTTTTTTGGGGGGGGGGGGGGGGGAGTGTGGGTGGGTGGGGGGGGGGGTTCCGAAGGCCCAGGTCCAAAATGTCCGGATACAGGGGTTCTGGATATCAAAGAGATTACTGCATTGTCCTATATTCAACGGCCAGTATAATACCGAGTGATTAAAATAATGATCATTTATTCTGAAAATAGCAACTAAGAAGCTCCAATCTGGGAAAATGGCCACTCTGCAAAAAGTTCATATCTGGAGGATGAGGTCAAAGCACGTCGATTGTTGTGAAAGAGTTTTTATATCCAACTCATTTCATACCCTTACTTCCTCGTTTATCTCATCCCTAAATGGATGACAATGTGTTGGCCCCCCTCCCCCCCACCAAGGCTACCACTCCATGCTCTCCCTCCACTTTTATAACGCTACGGGGCACCTACGCATACAATGGTGTTTGTTGCGTGTTTCATCATTCCCGTCCTTAATCATGCTGTGCTGACTTCCTGCCTTCTGTTTGCATGTCTTAATGGCACCTCCACCTGTCAAGCACACCAACAATGTCCTATACCTTGAAACAAAGCGGAAGATTATCGAAAAACTGGACAAGGGATGGAGAGTGAGTCGGGAAGAGGAGGAGTTGCAGTGCAACATTGCCTATGCCACTGGACCACATGAGATTTACACCACTAACTACATGAAACTTACTCTATCAGCAAATTCTCCGGCTACTCCTTGGTGAGTTTATTCCCCATAACATCTACTGTTTTATTTCTGTCACTTATGCCTCACATGTCTCTCTCCTCACACTTGGTTAGGTCTGCCTATCCTCTTTCTGTCTGCCTTACTAACTACCTTGCTGTGCCTAACTTTAACTCCAGGTGTCAGGTGTACAGTGAGTGTACAGTTCAGTGTACAATACACCAGCAACTCACGTATGTGGGGTATACGTTTCGTAAACCCTCCGTAATGCAGTACAGTATTTTGCAAATAACTTGTTTACTCTCCATATTTAAGAAGTTATTGCACCCTAGACTGAGGCCACCTGCTTTTATCCCCTTTGTGTGTATCAGGTGGCCGTCCAGATGTCCAACCTTATATTTGGCTTCGAAATCTTTAACAAGTTATTATATATTACATACAGTACAGGAATTGTTAATCAGACTTAAAATCATGTGATATTACTGATCTATATTACTGATCTAATGTAAAATAATAATAATAATAACAACAATAATAATAAATAAAGGCATTTGAAAATTGAAATATTATTCATAAACATCAACTGAAAGAAAAATATCCAATACAATTCATGTCTGAAAGGACTTAAGATTGTACAAGTTTGAGAAATCACCCAAACAGTGCATTTCTATTAACATCCTCTTCGTGACAGAAGTTGAATATTGTGACAGAACAGTTTCATAAGCTTACATTTTAAATATTTGTTCTCTAATGAACATATGAATTTGCATATATTCTACTGTATTGTCATCATAGTTGTAATGAAGTGTGTACATTACACTGGCATAAAAGCTTTGTTACTGTGAAAAATGTCAACATATGGCAACATCTAATACGCTGATCGCTGTAAGGCCTTATACGTAACCACAGCTATGTGTGGTTATTCACAAAGGTGTGGGAGTTAACTCCACCCTGCACATGTTTGTGACAAGAGGGTGCATAAGAGATTAAGTAGTGTTAAAAGTTGACTGCAAGATAATGCTGACCTTACAAGTGCGATGTGTCCGGGAAAGCAAGAAAAGTGTCAAGCATGAAAGGACTGATCTTTGAGTGTGTAGAGGAGTTTTGTTGTTTGGGGAAAATGTTATGTGCTGGAGGTAGGGCTATTGCTAGCTCTGTGGCTAAGGAAAGAAGCAGTTTCAGGAAGTTCAGGAAGCTGTTGCCTTTCCTGACATTAAGATGGCCCTCCCTCCATGCTAAGGGATCCTTGTATGCAGCACGTGTTAGGAGTGCAATGCTGTATGGTACTGAGACCTGGGCAGTAAAGGAAGAGGATATTCAAAGACTCCAATGTACAGAAATGACATTAGTAGATAGATGTGTAGTGCATCCTTGAATGCAAGACCTGAGGAGACTACAATAATGTGTTGAAAGGAGGAATGGGACTGGAGTGTACTGATGATGTGACAAGAAGGGGTAGACTGATATGGTCTGGGCACGTAGAGAAATGGAGGATGACACTGGGTGCGGATGGTGTGACATGTAAACGTCAAGAGGTTGGGATGCAAGAGGCTGATCAAAAAAGACCTTGGACGAGGTCAAAGAGTGTGACCTCAGGAATATGGGACTGAACAGAGAAGATGCCAGAGATAAAGCAGCATGGAGAGCTACAGAGTTAAGTCCTTAACCACTTCACCGCGGGCCGTCACTTTTGTGACGCTTGGTGGCGATTGCTCGAGCCGTGGGCCATCAGTTGGGTGCATCTTTTTAAGTAGCCAGGGCTTTCAAGATATAAATATATATGAAAAACTGTAGGAGAATCCTGAGTGCTATTTATATCACTCAGGCTAGTTTTGGCCAATATTTTAAAAAAATAAGTCAGAGAGTGAATTACCACCGGCTGGAAGTGCCAGGACCACCTCACACAACCACACGATTTTAGGGTTAATGAAAGGCAATGGTTAAACAACGTGATATCAAAGTTGCATCATCAGTGAATGACATTAACTTTCCATACTAAAATTCTGGGAGTTTGGGGGGCCTGGACTTACGATATACCCGCTGATTCCATATTACAGTACTTTTCTTTTTTTTTAATGCGTTTTTTTTTATTAATGCAAGGAAGGAGGAACCAAAGGCCACAGGCCTGCATACTGCTCCTTCCAAGAAAAAGCAAAAACAATACAAAAGAGAGCCCAATTCAAGATCCGTTCATTTCGAGATGCCTGGATACACTGCGTTTGAAAGACTGGAGATCATAGGAAGTAGGAAATACAGACAGAGGAAGTAGGAAATACAGACAGAGGAAGACAGTTCCAGAGTTGACCAGTTGCATAAATGAAGGACTGGGAGTAATGGTTAACTCTTGCATTAGAGAGTTGGACAGAAAAGAGATGAGAGTTTGTTGCTAGACGGGTACTACGTGCCCGTCGTAGAGGTGGAGGGATGCAAGCAGACAGTTCAGAGGAACAGTGACTGTTGAAGTAGCGATAGAAGAGAGATAAAGATGCAACAGTGTGGCGAAGAGACAAAGATTGAAGGGAATCAGTAAGAGGAGGAGAGTTAATGAGACGAAAAGCCTTTGACTCCACCCTATTGAGAAGAGCTGCATGTGGGGAGCATCCCCACACATGAGAGTTGTACTCCATACACGGGCGAATAAAACCCGTGTACAAGGTCAACAACTGTGCAGGGGTAAAGAAAGTTCGGAATCGGCTTAGCACACCAAATCTCTTCTAAGCAGATTTCACAAGAGATTTACTATGTTCTTTCCAAGACAAATCCCGAGAGAACGAAACACCAAGCATGTTCAAGGATGATGCAGGACATAACTGTTCATTATTAAACATTAGTGGGTAATCCTGAGGAAGATTTTGTTGGGTTGATAAGTGTAAGAACTGAGTTTTTGATGCATTAAAAATAACAAGATTATTTTTACCCCAATCAGAGATACGAGCCAAGTCAGACATTAGGTGTGCCATAGCCTCATCCCTTTTTTGTTGAAGTAACTGCTGAGATGGACATTGGGGAAACCGAATGGAAAGGTGAAGGGTGGAATCATCAGCATATGAGTGGATAGGGTTAGATGTACAGCTTAGAAGGTCATTGATGAATAAAAGGAAGAGAGTTGGTGATAGGACAGAGCCCTGAGGAACACCACTGTTGATAGGTCTAGGAGAAGAATGATGGCCATCTACAACAGCGGCTACAGAACGACCAGAAAGGAAGCTAGAGATGAAGGCACAGATAGAAGGATACAAACCGTAGGAGGGCAGTTTGGAAATTAAAGATTTATGCCAGGCTCGATCGAAAGCCTTTGAGATGTCAAGTGCAATGGCAAAGCTTTCGCCAAAGTCCCGAAAGGAGGATGACCAGGAGTCTGAAAGGTAGGTGAGAAGATCGGCAGTGAAGTGTCCCTGACAGAACCCATACTGACGATCAGAAAGAAGGTTGTGACAAGAAAGATGCTTTAAAATTTTTCTGTTAAGAACTGACTCAAAAACTTTTGAGACACAGGATGTTAAAGCAATTGGATAATAGTTAGAGGGTTAGGAATGGTCACCCATCTTTGGGACTGGCTGAATGAGAGCAAACTTCCAGCAAGAAGGAAAGGTACAAGTTGATAGGCAAAGGCGAAAGAGTTTACCTAGGCAGGGTGTAAGCACAGAAACACAGTTTTTGAGACCAACAGGAGGGACTCCATCAGGCCCATATGCCTTGTTAGTATTGAGGCCAGAATGGCAGAAAACACATAAGCTGAAGAAATTTTAATGTCAGTCAAGAGGAAGTCAGAGGGGGAAAGTGATGGAGGAATAGCACCGGAATCGTCTAAGGTGGAATTGGAGGAGAAAGTCTGAGCGAAGAGATCTGCTGTATCAGTAGAAGAAATAGCTACAGAGCCATCAGAGTAGAAAAGAGGAGGGAAGGATGATGAGGTAAAGTTGTTAGAAAGGTTTTTGGCAAGGTGCCGGAAGGAGCGAGAAGAATTCGAGTTGGAGAGTTGAGAACATTTAGCACGGATGAAATTATTTTTAGCAGAGCAAAGAATAGACTTAGCACGATTCCAGGCAGAAATATATAAAAAATGTGATTCAGGGGTGGGTTGGCTCCGGTACCTCTTATAGGCCCTCTCCTTGTTGCGGACAGCATTAGAACAAGCGTGATTAAACCAAGGCTTTCTTGCATTAGTCAGAGGATATGAGAAAGGAATGTATGCTTCCATGCCCGAGAGAATATCTCCGTAATGCGCAAGGCACGCTCAGATGGCTCCCGGCCATGGAAGCAATAATCATTCCAAGGAAATTAAAAAAAGTACTGCCTGAGGGCTTCCCAATCTGCAGCTCCAAAGTGCCACAGGCGACGTTTCTTTGGAGGGTCCACAGGCCGTACCGGAGCGATAGGACAGGTTAAGGTAATAAGGTTATGATCGGAGGAGCCCAACGGAGAGAAAAGATTAACAGAGTAAGCAGAAGGATTAGTTGTTAGGAAAAGGTCAAGTATGTTGGAACTCTCTCCAAGGCAGTCAGGGATATGGGTAGGGTGCTGTACAAGCTGCTCTAGGTCATTAAGGATAAAACAGATGTAGGCTTGTTCACCAGGTGGATCAGTGAAAGGAGAGGAGAGCCAAAGGTGGTGGTGAACATTGAAATCTCCTAGAATGGAGATTTCAGAGAAAGGAGAAATGGATAATCCTTTTTAGTTTTCTCAAAAGTTACACTGGTCTTTATTCTAACTGTTTTTTATACCTAGCTGAGGACATTTTTCAGTTTTGGCTATTATTATCTTATGTGTTGTTTACAGGTGTAATGTGTTGTCTACAGGTACTGTAAGTGCACCATGGTCTGTTTCTTGATGGGGTCTGAAGTCAATTTAAGCCATTATCTTTAAGCATTCAAAATACCACTAGAGTAATGAAGGAAAAAGAACAATAAAGCAACTCCAAAGAAAAAATCCACAGTGAAGCAAAAGAAGCAGTGCAAGGAGAATACAGGGATGAAGTATGGTACAGTACAGGTACTGCAAAAAAGCACCCCAAAATCACACAAACGATGATGGTAATACACATCCATATCAAGGGACTAGCTTTGGTGCCAAAAGGAACAGACAGCACTGATTGACTAGGCAACACTGGAGAAAGGAGAGGGGGGAAAAAAAAAAAAAGTTAGATTCATCAACTATTGTGGAGCCAGTACACCCCTCTCTTTGGCTTACTGGCTGAGTCAAGAAGATCCCATCACTCCACAGGACAAAATAGCACACGTATGATTAACAGATGTTGAAAGCTGCCTTTCCCAAGTGCCTGAAACAAAAGTTCAACACAACGGCACACGGGAATATTAAGAGCTTGGTACATACCCTTAATGATGCATCAATGGTCAGCTGACACTCTTGGTTAAGTTCCCACTTAAGACGTGAAGGTGGTGGTGGGTTGCAAGTCACTTCTCCTGTGCAGTTACCATCCTCCTCATAGCTGTCCGAAGTCAATGATAGAAAGGTCATGCATGATCACATGGTACGTAAAATGTAGGACTTATGGCAGTTATGATCTA
>JAGKTI010000017.1:158670-180126 GCA_018397915.1 Birgus latro | reverse complement strand
TGTGTGTGTGTGTGTGTGTGTGTGTGTGTGTGTGTGTGTGTGTGTGTGTGTGTGTAGCATATTTGTTCTTCCTTCTTGCACTATGTTTGCCTAACACATGTGATGCACACAACAGATTTCTCCACAAACATTCGCTGCACGACATACGTATATAATAAGTCACATACTGTATGAGTCGCTGTGTGGCGTACACTGAACCATATGCAATATAATACACTATCATATGACTCCATCCCAGCCTCCTCTGTTATTCCCTTCTTTACTGTATGGCAAACGAAAGCGCCTGTTCCCTTAGCAACTAATGCATATGTCTATGTATCTCTATGGCATAACATAATGCCTGCTATGGTAGGTCAGTTATTTCACTAATCCAGGCACTATATGTTACACAAATATAAGTAATGGCTTCACAATAAAGGTAAAATACATTATTTACGGGAAGGGTGAGAGTGGAAACCCCGCTTTAACAAACCAGACTCCTGCCTCTAAGCCTAACGGCTGATAACAGGCTCCAATGCTTTACAAACAATATATCTATGTTCACTAGACACAAACACTTCACAGTATAGTCAAAAACACTGAACAATCACAATATTTCAATAATGGCTTCAGCCTTGGGTGGGAGGGGGAAAATGGCGGATTTAAAGGAACAACAGAACACGGCACGACCCTGCTGCCTGGCTGCTTGGGGAGCACTGAGATTTTATCACTACGGAGAGGCCCATATGAACCACTGCAGTGTTGCCAAGGTCTTACCTTGGGAGAGGAATGCACCCACTAGAATGCACCAAAATTCGACGCAAATCGACCAAAAACTTAATTTTTGGTGATTTTTTTTTTTTTTTTGCTTTTTCATTCGATTTGCGTTCCACATGCTTCTACGTGCTCAACCACATGGAACGCAAATTGCGGTTGCATGAGTGAAAGGGTTAAAAGATGTAAAAGATTAAGTGCAAGAGCTATGCAAATTACTAGAAACTCAAGATGTGAGGAAGGTCCCAGGACCAGACAGGATCTCTGATTGGAAACTAAAAGAATGCAGAGAACACCTGGTGGATAAGATTCATGGGTTAATTGTGTGTTCTTTGAAAGGAGGGAAAGTGCCTCGGGAATGGATGAGGGCCAATATGGTACCAATTTATAAGGGAGGGAACAAGGAAGAACCCCTGAATTATAAACCAGTGCCGGTGACCAGCATGGCTGCAAAACTGTGTGAGGGAATCCTGAAAGACAGATGGATAAAATATAAAATATCTGGAAGAGATGGACATTTTGGCAGAAAGTGAGTTCGGATTCAGAAGTGGAAGGTCACGTGTTTCCAACTTGTTGAGGTTCTACCCAAGGGCAACAAACGTGCTACAGAAGAGAGATATATGGGTGGATTATGTGTATTTATATTTGGAGAAAGCCTTTGACAAGGTACCCCACAAGCAACTATTGTGGAAATTGGAACACATAGGAGGACTGAAGGGGGACCTCTTGGAGAGGATGAGAAGCTTCTTGAGAGACAGACAAATGAGGACAGTTATAAAAGACAGGATGTTTGGATGGAGGGAAGTAACATGTGGAGTCCCACAGGGCTCAGTGTTAGTGCCTGTAATGATCCTGATTTAAGTAAAAGATATGGTAGATGGAATGAACAGTTATGCAAGTCTATTTGCTGATGATGCAAAGATCATGAGGAGAGTAGAAGTTGAAGAAGCATGTAAAATGCTGCAGGAGGACCTGGATAGGATTCGTGAGTGTAGCTGGATGTGGGAAATGAAATTCACTGCAAAAAAAGTAAAATATTGGAAATGGGTAAAAGTACCAAGAGACCATCACTGAATTATTTGATGGGTAATGAGCCAATCGCAAAGAGGAGAGAAGAGAAAAACTTGGGAGTGCTGGTCCAGGATAATTTGTCACGTGAAAAACATTACCAAGATAGACTGACATAAACTCTCATGACTAACATGAGAGTAGCATTTCATTACATGGATGAGGAGATGATGAAAAAATTGATAGTGGCAATGATTTGCCCCAGGCTGGAATATGCGACAGTAGTGTGGTCCCCACATAAAAAGAAAGATATACACAAGATTGAGAAAATACAAAGAATAGAAACTAAAATGGTCCCTAGCCTGGCATATCTGTTGTACAGAGAGAGGCTGGAAAATCTGGTTCTGCCTTTCTTATAAGAAAAGAGAGAGAGGGGCAACATGATTGCAGTTTTCAGGGCCGGGATGGGAGTAGAAAAAATTGACAGAGAAGGTCTGTTTATATGGGATGGGAGAGTAACAAAAGGACACAGAATGAAACTGAAAAAGCCAAGTTGCTTGAAGGATATCAAGAAATTTAGTTTTCCATATAGATGCACAAACCTGTGGAACAGCTTGAACAAAGAGATCCAGTCTAAAAACTTAAATGTGTTTAAAGCAAAATCTGATTTTTCGAGAAACAGAGATGAGGCCCCACGAGTGTAGCTCATTTCCTATATATCACAACTAGGTAAATATATATAACCCAATCCACTTATATGTTGACTCCATCCTTCACTTTCACATTTGCTTCCCACAATGTCCACCACAGGGGCACACCTAATTTCTGACCTGGCTCATATCTCTGACTGGGGTAAAAGTAATCTTCTTGCTTTTAATGTATCCAAAACTCAGTTCTTATATCATTTAACTCACCAAACTCTTTCACAAGAATATCCTTCAATATTCAAAACTCAGTTCCTACATCATTCTGTAATGGGGTATAAAAAAGGCCACATTGCATAGAGGCAAAACGGGGATCCCCTCTTTGGCTCAGTGGTAATGTGCGCACCTACGAAGCGCGAGGGCCTGAGATCGAATCTCTGCCAGGACAATGTGATTAATTTGTGAGGTTTCATTCCGGTCATTACGTTGGTTGGCAGGGGTGTGGGATGTGAGGTGAGGCATGGAGGGCAATGATGCTGTTATTGAGAGTATCTTAGTCCTTACATCCCGGAGGTGAGCTGTCCGTGTCCACAGCACCCCCAATGGTGGCCTCTAATTCTACGCTACTATGTGTTCAAAACTGACCAAATTACCAGTAATCACCGAGGGGAGAAAAAAGTGAGATAATGGGGTATATAAAAGCCCGCGAGGCAAAGCAGGGATCCTCTCCTTGGCTCAGTAGTAACAAGTGCACCTATGAAACGCAAGGGCCCGAGAGTGAATCTCCGCCAGAACAGTGTGATTAATTTGTTAAGTATCATTCCGCTCATTACAATTCAACGCACCAAAATCTTTCACAGGAATATCCTTTACTTAAGTAAAATCTTGTTATACATCAGTTCATTACATGATAAATCGCTACAACAGTATCTTATGTCAGACCCTTTTTTTGCAATAATAAAAAAAAAAAAAAAAATGATCACGAATTCACTGTACAAAGGAAAAGGGGAAAAAGAAGTGTGTGGTAATCATAGGGGCATTTGCTTTCTTAGTGTAATACGAAAAGTATATGGTAGGATACTTATTGACAGAGTTAGGGAAATAACAGAGGAATTAGTTGGATAAGAGCAGGGAGGTTTTAGGAAGGGAAGAGGTTGTGTAGATCAGATATTCATTCTTAGATCTTTAGTGAAAGAGTTTCTAGAGAAGGGAAAGAAATTGTACAGTGAAGCCTCTCAGATAACGTTTTTGGGGGTACCGAATCCATGGATAGCGACAGGAATGAAACTATCTCATAGCGATTAATGCTGCACGGTTTGCGAAAATCCACTAGGCATTTAACACGTAGCGAGCTGGTAACGCTGAAAGTGAGTGCGAGTCTATCGTCATTCAGTTCATTGACCCATGAGGAGTGAAAGTACGCATCTTTTTCTTATAACTAATCTCCAACTATCTCTCTCCTACCAGATTTTACAGTTTTAAATTTTTCCTTTACCTTTACTTTTTTCTTGGGGGAATGCCGGTATCTAGGCGATACTGACGGGTGGAAGGTGAACCTCCCCACAGTTACCCCAAGAAGAAGAAGAAGAAGATTGTTTGTTTATCCACGTGCCGCGCATTCATTCAACTTGTCACAGTCTCGCCATTGTTAAAGATTTTTATGACCTTCCATTTATTGTCTGGCTACTGAGTGTTCTAATATCATGGCTTCAACTTCGGGGGCTGGCCCAGGGAAAAAACAGGAAGTGCTGGTAATGTAAAAGTGACCGAAAAGGCCAGACAATACATGCGTGGCAAGCCAAAGAAACAATACTGCATGGAGGAAAAGAAAAAGATAATTTTTTGAATATGTAGTATACGTTTATCTTATTACAGTACTGGAGAAATATGACGTGATACTGATAGGTAATGGAGGAAATCAGGGGTATAGCTGAAGGAGTCCAGGACTGTATTAATTTTTTTGGGTAAGAAATTGGCCCCTCGGGTAGTGATTTCATGGATAGAGGCCATTTTGGTGGACTAATAAGGTCACTATCCAAGGGGCCCCACTGTATGCAGCCTTCATGGATTTCGAGAAAGCATATGACAGGGTGGATAGACAAGGATTGTGGAAAGCATTAAGAATACAATATATGGAGTAGATGGGAAGCTGTTGAAGGCCGTGAAGAGTATGTATGAGGGTGCTACAGCTGCAGTGTGAGTGGATGGTGAACTGACTGAATTTTTCGATTTGAAGGTTCGATTGAAACAAGGATGTGTCATGTCTCCATGGTTGTTTAACCACTTAACTGCATCTAAATCTAAAGGTGAATGTGGGGAAGAGTAAAGTGATGGTCTTCGAGAGAAGTGAAGCCAGTGAGTGTACAGTGAGATTGGATGGGAAGGAAATGGAGAATGTGAGTGAATTTAAGTACTTGGGTAGTGTGATGAGTAAGGATGGTAGTCTTGAGGGTGAAGTGCTCGAAAGGGTACAGCAGGGAAGGAAGGTTGCTGGTTCGTTGAAAGCAGTGATAAGAAACAGGGAGGTGAGCATGGAAGTGAAAAAGTTGTTACATGACAGTATTGTGATACCAACTCTGACATATGGAAGTGAAGCTTGGACCCTGTTGGAAGGACAGAAGTCAAGAGTGAGAGCAGTGGAAATGAGTTATTTGAGAGGAGCATGTGGAGTCACATGGAGAGACAGACTAACAAATGAGGAAGTGAAGGAGCGTTGTGGTGTGGTTGAGGACGTGATGGGAAGCGTTAGGAGAAACACGTTAAGGTGGTTTGGGCATGTGGAGAGGATGGAGAGTGAAAGATTGACGAGGAGAGTGTATGTGAGTGAGGTGGAGGGGGCGAGAGGGAGGGGGAGGCCGAGGATGAGATGGAGGGATGGAGTGGAGAGGTATATGAGAGAGGGGGGTGTGAGTTGGGAGCATGGAAGTGAAAAAGTTGTTACATGACAGTATTGTGATACCAACTCTGACATATGGAAGTGAAGCTTGGACCCTGTTGGAAGGACAGAAGTCAAGAGTGAGAGCAGTGGAAATGAGTTATTTGAGAGGAGCATGTGGAGTCACATGGAGAGACAGACTAACAAATGAGGAAGTGAAGGAGCGTTGTGGTGTGCTTGAGGACGTGATGGGAAGCGTTAGGAGAAGCACGTTAAGGTGGTTTGGGCATGTGGAGAGGATGGAGAGTGAAAGATTGACGAGGAGAGTGTACGTGAGTGAGGTGGAGGGGGCGAGAGGGAGGGGGAGGCCGAGGATGAGATGGAGGGATGGAGTGGAGAGGTATATGAGAGAGGGGGGTGTGAGTTGGGAGAGTGGTAGTGAAATGGCAGGGGACAGAGTGACATGGAGGCGATTTGTTTGTGGCCACCCCGTTCGGGATTGAGGCGTCTGGCAATAGATAGATAGATAGAACTGCAGGTCGTCACTCTGGTGATGGTCGGTGGCAATGGATCAAACCACGGGGCGTCACTATGGTGATTCTGTGTTGTTTTGAGTTTGCCTGGGCTTTCGAGATATAAATATACAGAAAGTCCTAGTTTTTCGCTATTTTGATGTTCCACCAAAACGTCGCGAAACGTGAAACATCGAAGTGTCAAGAATCAATAGGAAAAACAGATGGGCGTTCCAGTGGGACAGCTATCTTACCCTACCAAAGTCCTGTAACACCAAGCAGGCCCT
This sequence comes from Birgus latro, assembly GCA_018397915.1. Classification (NCBI taxonomy): domain Eukaryota; kingdom Metazoa; phylum Arthropoda; class Malacostraca; order Decapoda; family Coenobitidae; genus Birgus; species Birgus latro. Next base: position 174,047 of record JAGKTI010000017.1, on the reverse strand, counting down.
ACCCAAAATTAAATATGGAGTGTTTACTAATTGCTTATACAGCATAACACAATAAACATGTACCTGAAAAAGACATTAAAAGTGTAACAAAGGCCACTGAAAGGCCAAACCCTCGAATGCAGCCCACACAGTTTGTTTTGATCACGTGATTCACTGTACTGTCTTTCCACACTCCACAGGACTGAATTTGTAAGTTCAACATTTACATTCCTGTTCTGGTAAGTTTATGTGCAAGTTAAAATATCATTAAATAATGTTAAAGCAAGAAATACAGTCTCATAACCAGTTTTCCTGATAGTCATTGGGATGTTGACTGGATTATTTGTTCATTTAAGATCTGCGGTAGTGCTGTTCCATAGGACTGAATTTCTAAGTTCAACATTTACATTACTGTTCTGGTACGTTTATGTGCAAGTTAAAATACTATTGAATAACGTTAAAACAAGAAATACAGTCTCATAACCAGTTTAAATGATAGCCATTGGGATGCTGACTGGATTAGTTGTTCTTTTAAGATCAGTAGTGCTTTTCCATAGGACTGAATTTCTAAGTTCAACATTCACATTACTGTTCTGGTAAGTTTATGTGCAAGTTAAAATACTATTAAATAACGTTAAAGCAAGAAATAAAGTCTTATAAGCAGTTTATCTGATAGCCGTTGGAATTTTGACGTTTAGTAGCCTTACATCAGCTGAGCTACCAAAACAGTAAGGATGGCAGATGCTGCAAGAAGAAGAACAATAGGTACCTAGTGCCAAAATCCAGCACAAAGCCAGATCATCGGCTACAAGTTATGTATGCTGGTCGGGCCAGAAATACAGACACAGCATTGTGAAAAAATTGGGTCAATGGAAAAAGTATATCATATCACAGATGGGGTTAGTGACGTCAGGAACGGAGCTAGATGTCAGAAAGAAGACCAATAGAGGTAAGGAAGGACATGATATTATGACAGGAAAAATATGATGATTCTCGGAGAAAATCTGAAAGGAGGGGAGGACGCTGGTGGGGAGACAAAAAAGGAAAGGAAATACGTCGCTGTACAGTGTAAAGAGGACAATCGAGGAAAATATGACGTATAGAGAGAATGGTATTGCAATGCGTACAGAGGGGAGGGTGACCACCAGACATCAAATATGAGTGGGTAAGTCTAGTATGACCAATTCTAAGACGAGCTAAAGCAGTCTCCCATCTCCTATTACGGTGGCAAGGGGCTAGCCAAGGAGAAATAGATGGTTTAACAACACGTAGTTTATTATTAGTGATAGAGTCCCAGCAAGACTGCCACCGGTGCTGAAGGAAGGAAGTTAGGGCAGGAAGAAAATCAGAGACTGGAATGAGGAAGGAAGGAAAGGCATCTTTGGCAACAGCCATGCGAGCCAACTGATCAGCACATTCATTGCCCGCGATGCCCACATGTCCTGGAACCCAACAGAACTGGACTCTTTTATGACGAGAGGAGATACGGAACAACCATTCCAAGATACGAAGGACTAAAGGATGAGAAGCAGAAGGTGACTGAAGAAGGGATAGCGCACTATATGAATCAGAGAATATTACAAATGAGGGAGAGGAGGCACGACAAATATACCGCAACGCAAACCAGAGGGCATATAACTCTGCTGTTAGAACACTTGCATAGGTAGGAAGACTAAAATGATAAAAGGTGTCAGGAAAGAGGATCGCGAAGCCAACACCCTCCGGGGTTTTTGAACCATCAGTGTATATAGGGACTGCAAAGGAATGGCGGGAGAGATGGTCAGAAAACCGAGCACGGAGAATGAATGAAGAAGAATTGGACTTGGAATAGGGGAAAATGGAAGAACAAATGTGAGGTCGCGGAAGTAGCCAGGGGGGAAAAAGACATGTGCGGTAAGAAAAAACATTACTAATAGCAAGAGAGGAATGCGAGAGGAGAGTACGAGCTCGAATTGCAAAAGATGGCCAGGTTCTAGGGGTGGAAAACATGTCTATGTCAGGAGTGGGAGGAAGCAGAGGAGTATGAGGAAAACAGTGCAACTTAGCATAAGTACGAAGAGAAAGTAGAGCACGATGGCGGAAAAGTGATGGAACTCCTGATTCAGCATACAGACTCTCAACTGGGGAGGATTTAAAAGCGCCAAGTGCCAGACGGAGACCGTGATGATGCACAGAATCAAGTTGTTGGAGGACAGTGTCTGAAGCGGAAGAATAAAGTTGGCAAGCATAATCAAGTTTGGAGAGAACGAGAACAATATGGAGCCGAAGGAGAGTAGCCCGATCAGCACCCCACGACACATGAGACAAAGTTTGTAAGAGACGGAGGTGTTGCAAGGCTGAGATTTTCAAGGAGGCAATATGATCAGGTAATGTATTTATTGAAGACGTTTATTTGATAGTGTTTGTATGCTCGAGTGTCAACAAAACTCATATTTAACACATTAATAATCCTTCTTATATATATATATGCACTTGTATTATGGAGCTGAGGTAGTCGCCATCTTCTTTGTTTACAAACAGGGAAGCATATGTGTCGTCTGCTGAATATATATTCTTGTTTTTGGCCAATCGTGGAGGAAGGAGAAATATTCATGATGCTGGTAAGTCATAGTTGGCAAACTTGCAAGTGATAGGACTCCTTTTTTACCATAAAGTCTGCAGTAACTTTAAAAAATATATATATATACAGTATGTATATGCTTAGTGATCCATTGTTGATTTTTTGGGACTTATTCCTGACACCAAGGGCTTTCTGTACCTAATTATCCAGCCATCATCCAGTCCTACGTTGTCCCATGAGGAGCGTAGGAGCCCGGGGCTGGGCAAGTTGGTCCTGACATTTAAGATGTGAGTGACCAGCCTCACTCATCCCTGAATGGCATTATGTTTACTCACCTGGTTGGCTACCCCATTACAATTTAACAGTATGGCTCGGTAGGAATTTGCTTTTTAGAAGCAGGGCAGCCCATACCTGCTGGCACGCCAGCCCCATTCCCTATACACATCATCTGAATATACTATTGAGTAGGGGCTGAGTTTTGTGCCATATGCTGGGTTGATAAACTACTTGATGGACTTCGAATTATGAATCGTAGTTATTCAATATAATCAAACAAGATGTGTCCTAGTTGTGAGTGGAGGGACTTTTTAAATGAAGTAACAGAGTCGGCACTAACAGTATTATCAGACAGAGAATTCCAGAGGTCTATACATCTGATACTGAAAAACCTGCGTCTACACTCGGATGAAATGCGGGGCTTGGCCACCTTGAATCTATGACCCCTGGTGTGAGTTAATGGAGGAAGAGAAAAAAGTTTGGGCGGTGTGATAGGGATTGGTGATGAAAGATTTTCCATGTGAGCAGTAAACCCCAGCCATCCCATGGCTATAAACCTTCACTGGCTCAATCCGATTGGAGTGCCTTAATTACCCACTAAACTTGATGTAGTGCTGCCTACTTCTTCCTTACCCTTTATTATTATTTTTCTGTGCCTGCCCTCCTCTCTTCCTGTTTCTCCCATCTTTCCTGTCACTAATTATTGCTTTTCTTTCCTTTACAGGTGGCTTTGCATTGAGTGACAAGCCAAATGGTTTCCTGTAAGCCAAGAAACCATTTATAACCATACGTGCTCCCTACGTGTCAACAAGTGGGTTGGTGGAGGGTTAGTGCCCCTCCCCGTAAAACAAATAACTCAAAGTCAAATGGCCACCCCTTACGGGATTATGGCGTCGGGCAATAGACAGATAGATAGAATATTTATATTACTGGTCAAGTAAGTATATGTCCATTAAAATACTATTAAATAACGTTAAAGCAAGAAATAAAGTCTTATAAGCAGTTTATCTGACAGCCGTTGGAATACTGACTTGTTTAGTGGCCTTAGATCAGCTGAGCTACCAAAACAGTGAGGATGGCAGATGCTGCAGGGTCATGTATTGATTGAAGACTTTTATTTGATAGTGTTTGTATGCTCAAGTGTCAACAAAACTCACATTTAACACATTAATAATCATTCTTATATATACGCACTTGTATTATGAAGCTGAAGTAGTCGCCATCTTCTTTGTTTACAAACAGGAGAGTATATGCGTCGTCTGCTGAGTGTCGGCTGCAGGCTGGGAGCATCGAAGTTAGGGGGAGAATGACGAAGTTTGCGACATGTCGAAAACTTTTTTCTTTTGCGAAAAATGAAGCGTCGAAGTAAAATTCATCGAAATATGAGGACTTACTGTATATAAGAAAGTATGGGAGAAGGCTGAGTAATATTTATATTCACCTGAAACTACCTAATTTATTTTGTATTGTCTACATTTCCTAAGACTTGTTTCATGGAATATACATTAGCAGGTGACATTTTCAACCCTTTGCTACCCAGATATGTACATCAATCAGTTAAATATCGTCCTTCAAGGTGGAATCACGTCACCGGAGCGCCAATCCATTTCCGCCGCTTTTAAAAGGCCCTGTGACCTTTACCCCTACTAAACATCTTGTGGGAAGCGGTAAATGACTGTAGATATATATGTGTAATAGAGAACTATAAATAATAAAGTGTGTGTATATGAAAAAGAAATGACCGAATATGAGCTGCAAACTAGCGCGACTGGGAAGCTTGTATTTCAAATTGCTTTCACATTGTTTTTTTTGTGGAAGTATGGTTTCCAAACTACTTGGAAATAATTGATTAGTGTTTCTAGTGATAATATCAAGCATTGGTATTCATATTACGGACTGTCGGGAAGTGTAAATTGGAGACTTCGTTACCCAACTTCAGAGGGCTCCACAAGTCATACGGCAGTCAAAGAAGGCTCAACAAACATCCCAGAGATAGCTGAAGGTATGTGCCATATGCATATGTAATTACAATACTCTATGACTAATAACTGATTTTTGGCAAATATTTTTAAAAAGTCAGCTGGAGCGCGAATTACCCCCCACGGGATGTGCAAGAACTGCCTCCGTCAACCCCACGGTTAAGGGGTTAATCTATATAAGGATGGGGTTATAAAACAGATAAAAGATCGGGGAGTTGATGTTGAAGCGGCCCTAGTGAGTGAGGGCAGTGTTTGGAAACTCCCGGTACTGTTGTTTGCAGATGATACTGTGTTGTTAACTGAAGACAAAAGGGAGCTACAAGGCTTGGTAGGTGAGTTTGGGAGAGTGTATTAGAAACACAATCTAAAGGTGAATGTAGGGAAGAGTAAAGTGATGGTCTTCGAGACAAGGGAAGTCAGTGAATGTACAGTGAGACTGGATGGGGAGGAGGTGGACAATGTGAGTGCATTTAAGTACTTGGGAGGAGTGATGAGTAAGGATGGAAGTTGGATGGGGATGAGATGGAGAATGTGAGTACAATTAAGTACTTGGATAATGTGATGAGTAAGGATGGAAGTGGAAGTTTAGAGAGTGAAGTGCTTGAAAGGGTGCAGCAGGGAAGAAAGGTTGCTGGTTCCTTGAAAGCAATGATAAGAAACAGGAAAGTGAGCATGGATGTGAAAAAGTTACTACATGACAGTATTGTGATGCCAACTCTAACATATGGAAGTGAAGCTTGGACCCTGTTGGAGGGACAGAAGTCAAGAGTAAGAGCAGTGGAAATGAGTTATTTGAAAGGAGCATGTGGAGTCACATGGAGAGAGAGACTGACAAATGAGAAAGTGAAGGAGTGTTGTGGTGTGGATTTGGATGAGACAGGAAGCATTAGGAGAAACGCATTAAGGTGGTTTGGCCATGTGGAGAGGATGGAGAGTGAGAGACTGACGAGGAGGGTGTATATGAGTGAGGTGGGGGGGGAGGAGAGGGATGGAGTGATGCAGTGGAGAGGTATATAAGAAAGGGGGATGTGAGCTGGGAGCAGGGCAGTGAAATGGCAGGGAACACAGTGACATGGAGGCGATTTGTTTGTGGCCACCCCTTAAGGAATTAAGGAGTCTGGCAATGGACAGATATACAGGTATATACAGTAAACCCTCATTAATTCGTACTTCAATATTTCGTAATTCGGGATAACTCGTAGAGGCTATCATGTTAATTTTTTTTAAAAATCAACTCATTTACAGTGTATAGTACACTAATGTATAGTAATCTAAGTGTGTGTAGTCCAAGAAAGTATTCAGTGTTTTTATTAGAAAAGTTTTTTTTTTTTTTTAATGCAAGGAAGAAGGAACCAAAGGCCACAGGCCTGCAACTGTTCCTTCCAAGAAAAAGCAAAAACAATACAAAAGAGAGCCAAATTCAAGAACCATTCAATTCGAGATGCCTGGACACACTGCGTTTGAAAGACTGGAGATCATAGGAAGTAGGAAATACAGACAGAGGAAGACAGTTCCAGAGTTGACCAGTTGCATAAATGAATAACTGGGAGTAACAGTTAACTCTTGCATTAGAGAGTTGGACAGAAAAGGGATGAGAGTTTGTTGCTAGACGGGTACTATGTGCCCGTCGAAGAGGTGGAGGGATGCAAGCAGACAGTTCAGAGGAACAGTGACCATTGAAGTAGCGATAGAAGAGAGATAAAGATGCAACAGTGCGGCGAAGAGACAAAGGTTGAAGGGAATCACTAAGAGGAGGAGAGTTAATGAGACGAAAAGCCTTTGACTCCACCCTATTGAGGAGAGCTGCATGTGGGGAGCCTCCCCACACATGAGAGCTGTACTCCATACACGGGTGAATAAAACCCGTGTACAAGATCAACAACTGTGCAGGGGTAAAGAAAGTTCGGAATCGGCATAGCACACCTAATCTTTTGGAAGGAGAATTCACAAGAGATGTAATATGTTCTTTCCAAGACAAATCCCGAGAGAATGAAACCCCAAGCATGTTCAAGGATGATGCAGGACATAACCATTCATTATTAAACATTAGTGGGTAATCCTGAGGAAGATTTTGTCGGGATGATAAGTGTAAGAACTGAGTTTTTGATGCATTAAAAATAACAAGATTATTTTTACCCCAATCAGAGATACGAGCCAAGTCAGGCATTAGGTGTGCCATAGCCTCATCCCTTTTTTCTTGAAGTAACTGCTGAGATGGACATTGCAGGAACCAAATGGAAAGGTGAAGGGTGGAATCATCAGCATATGAGTGGATAGGGTTAGATGTACAGCTTAGAAGGTCATTGATGAATAAAAGAAAGAGAGTAGGTGATAGGACAGAGCCCTGAGGAACACCACTGTTGATAGGTCTAGGAGAGGAACGATGGCCGTCTACAACAGCGGCTATAGAACGACCAGAAAGGAAGCTAGAGATGAAGGCACAGATAGAAGGATAGAAACTGTAGGAGGGCAGTTTGGAAATTAAAGATTTATGCCAGACTCGATCGAAAGCCTTTGAGATGTCAAGTGCAATGGCAAAGCTTTCGCCAAAAGTGACATAGAGCCTCCTAATCCAAAAGTTCAGAAAAGTGACATACAGCCTCCCAATCCACCTCTTCACCCTGCGAGAGGCCTCCTCCAAGCTTGAATACTTCCCTGCAGTACCAAAACAAGGTAAGGTTCTATTAGTTTTAGTTTTAGTTTTCTTAATTTACAGTACTGTATTGTATATTGAGTTTTGGAGGGAGTGGGGGGGTAAACCCCATTAACTCGTAAGAATGCAAACTCGTGGAGGGTTCGAAGCCAATTACCACGAGTTAACGAGGGTTCAATGTACAATATCCCTAAATACGATAACCCGGTTTAGTGATGAGGGTACAAATACCACCATACCCCACTAGATGATGGCCGCGTACCAGTTTAATGATGGGCCCTCCGTCACGTCCACGGGTGATAAGCTGAAATTTTGAATCACGTGCATTCCCGCGGCCAGCTGAGCCCGCCTGCCTCCCAGGATGTACAAAAAGGCTTGCACAGCCCCACAGCCATCACTCACACCACACTCGCCCATATCATTCTTCTCACACTGGCCATCTCAGAGTGCGAAACTCTCTTACGCTTACCCACCACGCATCGTGTTGCATCACCAACATTATGCAAGCCGCTATCATAGTGCATCGAAATTGAATAGGAGCAGTGCCATTAATAGAGCAGTGATATTAATTGCGTGTGGTGTGTGATTCTGTGTGATTTTTGGCCTAAACAAGTGTGATCATGTCTGTAAGATTGCTGCACATGGTGGGGGTAGTGGTAGTGCTAGTGGAGGCCCTAGTCTAGGTGGTAAGCGGCCTGTTAGTGTTGGTGCTGACGACAATTCCGCGATGTGTGTGCGTAAAACTCTGTCTCTAGAAGTCTATCTATCTATCTATTGCCAGACGCCTCAATCCCGAACGGGGTGGCCACAAACAAATCGCCTCCATGTCACTCTGTCCCCTGCCATTTCACTACCACGCTCCCAACTCACACCCCCCTCTCTCATATACCTCTCCACTCCATCCCTCCATCTCATCCTCGGCCTCCCCCTCCCTCTCGCCCCCTCCACCTCACTCACATACACTCTCCTCGTCAATCTTTCACTCTCCATCCTCTCCACATGCCCAAACCACCTTAACGTGTTTCTCCTAACGCTTCCCATCACATCCTCAACCACACCACAACGCTCCTTCACTTCCTCATTTGTTAGTCTGTATCTCCATGTGACTCCACATGCTCCTCTCAAATAACTCATTTCCACTGCTCTCACTCTTGACTTCTGTCCATCCAACAGGGTCCAAGCTTCACTTCCATATGTCAGAGTTGGTATCACAATACTGTCATGTAACAACTTTTTCACTTCCATGCTCACCTCCCTGTTTCTTATCACTGCTTTCAACGAACCAGCAACCTTCCTTCCCTGCTGCACCCTTTCGAGCACTTCACCCTCCAGACTACCATCCTTACTCATCACACTGCCCAAGTACTTAAATTCACTCACATTCTCCATATCATTCCCATCCAATCTCACTGTACACTCACTGGCTTCACTTCTCTCGAAGACCATCACTTTACTCATCCCCACATTCACCTTTAGATTCCATTTCTTACACACTATTCACCTTCAGATTCCGTTTCTTACACACTATTCACCTTTAGATTCCGTTTCTTACACACTCTCCCAAACTCATCTACCAAGCCTTGCAGCTCCCCTTCGTCTTCACTCAACAACACAGAATCATCTCCAAACAACAGTACAGGGAGTTTCCACACACTGCCCTCACTCACTAGGGCCACTCCAACATCCACTGCCCGACCTTGTATCTCTTTTATAACCTCATCCATATACAGATTGAACAACCATGGAGACATGACACATCCTTGTTTCAATCCAACCTTCAAATGGAAAGATTCACTCAGTTTGCCATCCACACGCACTGCAGCCTTAGCACCCTCATACATACTCTTCACTGCCTTCAACAACTTCCCATCCACTCCATATATTCTTAATACCTTCCACAAACCTTGTCTATCCACCCTGTCATATGCTTTCTCCAGATCCATGAAGGCTGCATACAACTTCTTGCCCTTCTCTAGAAACTTTTCCACTAAGGATCTAAGAATGAATATCTGGTCCACACAACCTCTTCCCTTCCTAAAACCTCCTTGTTCTTCTCCAACTAATTCCTCAGTAATTTCCCTAACTGTCAATAAGTATCCTACCATAAATTTTTCCTATTACACTGAGAAGGCAAATGCCCCGATGATTAACACACACTGCTTTTTCCCCTTTTCCTTTGTACAGAGGAATAATTATACCTGACTTCCAATCCTCCAGGACTCTACCCTCCTCCCAAGCCAAACTGCACTCCTTCCACATCCATTCTCTTACTATCTCTCCACCATGCTTCAGCATTTCACTACACACTCCATCAATTCCTAGGGCTTTCCCTATTTTAACTTTCTTCATTGCTTCCACCACTTCCATCCTGGTGATTTCTTCCTCTCTTCTCACAACCCTCCTTCTCCCTGCCATTCCCCAGCCACTTATACTTGCATTACTTTCATTCTCTATGTTTAACAGTTCATTAAAGTGTTCTCTCCATCTGTTTACTTTTTCTCCCTTCTCCACTAGTAATCTACCATTTTTATCTTTCACACACCCACTGACTTCGTTGGCACCCTGTCTAGCTCTCTTTACCTCCTTTCAGAACATTTTCTTACATTCCCTCCACGTTGCACTCAAATTCCTTCCAAACTCCTTATCCACTCTCTTCTTACTCTCTCTTACTAATCTTTTCACCTCTCTCCTCCTCACTACATATAACTCTCTCGTCCGTCTCTCAGCTTCTTCGTTGCCCCTGTTCCTCATCCACTCATATGCTTTCTTCTTTTGTGCCACAGCCTCTCTCACCTCTTCAGTCCACCATGCTGTTCCCTGAACCCCCTTTCGTCTTCTCTTCACCCCACACACCACCTCACATGCTGCACAGATTCCTTCTGTGAATACCTCGCACACACCCTCCATGTCCCCCATCTGCTCCAATCTATATTTACCCAATCACTCCTCCACTTCCCTTCTATATTCAGCCTTTATTCCATCCTCTTGTAACTTTTCTACCCTCCTTGTAACAAATACTTCCTCCTGTCTTTTCCTTCTTCTCTTCCTCCATCTTGTTTGGACTCTGATTCTGGCCACCACCAAGTGGTGGTCAGCAAGTCCACTCCCCAACCTCTATATACTCTTGCATCCATTATACATCTTCTCATCCTCTAGAAGTCAAGCTAGATATTCTTAAGCGCCACGAAAAAAGCAAGGGTGCGTGTGCTATCACCTCGGCTCTCCACCTGGCCCAGTCAACTGTCTCCATCATCATCAAGAAGGGGGAGGCCATTAAGTCTACTGCTGGGGAGGTTGTAACCTGATCTGCCCACATCACCCACCAGAGAGAACAGGCAATGGAGGAGCTGGAGCAGATGCTCTGCATGAGGGTGGAGGATCAGAACAGGAGGAAGGCACCCATGAGCCAGGTAATTATTTCCACCAAGGCTCTCTCACTATGGGAAGAAATCAAGGTGAAGCAGGATCTTGATGCTAGCGAGACCTTCAAGGCTTGCCATGGGTGGTCTGACCGTTTCAAGAGGCGAGATAATCTCCGCCACACGAAAATGTACGGTGAGGCGGTGAGTGTGGATATGGTGGTGGGGGCAGTGTTTCCTGACAAGATGAAATGCATCATCGCGGAGGGTGGCTACAGTCTGAAGTAGGTCTTGAATTTTGACGAGACTGGGCTCCTTTGGAAGAGAATGTCCTCCAAGAAATATCCTGCAACAGAGGAAAAGTCTTCGCCAGGGTTCAAGTCCTCGAAGGACCAGCTTACATTCCTGATGGGGGGCAACACCGAGGGCGACCTCAAGTTGAAGCCACTCCTTATCTACCACTCCGAGAACCCTAGGGCTCTGGTGGGGTATGTGAAAAAAAATCTTGGGGTCATTTGGAAGTCTGACAAGAAGGCCTGGCTGACTCCCGACATCCGTTTGTCGTATTTCCACGCATACCTCTCTCAAGTCCTGAAGAGGCTTCAGTGAGAATTTGCCGAACACATTTCTCATGGTGGTAGACAATGCTCCTAGCCACCCTCCCACGATGAAGGAATGGGCAAGCAGCATTGAAGTGGTGTTCCTGCCCCCCAACACCACATCACTGTTGCAATCCATAGACCAAGGGGTGACCGCTACTTTCAAAGCGTATTACCTCCGTCACACTATGCAGCATTTGGTGAGGGCCTGTGACAGCAACCATAGGACAACAGTGCAGAAGTTCTGGAAAGGGTATAATATATACGCCACACATTAGAGAACATCACTGCAGCATGGCAGGAAGTTAGCCAGCCCACCATAAACTGTGTGATGGAAGCTGTGGTCAGAGTGCATGCACTCCTTCACCTGCTTCCCCAAGGGCATGCAAGCTCCGCCAGTGCAACGTGTGAGGCAGGACATTGTGGAACTGTCCCACGAGGTGGGCTTCGGGGAGGTCAACAAGGAGGATGTGGAGGAGGTCCTTAAAAGCAGGGAGGTTCTCAGCAATGAGGAGCTCCTTAATATGGAGATTCTCTGAGCACATCAAGAGGCTCAGGAGGAGGTCATCCCTGAAGTGCAAGCCCTCAGTATTACAATTCTTAGGAAGATACTGACCAAGCTGAACGAGATCATTGTGCTGATGCACACACACGACCCTCTCCCTGGACAAAGCAGGGACACAGCTAATTGGCTGGAGGTTGGGATGAAGGTGTATAGGACGATGCTGGAGGAAGAGAAGAAGGCAGCCAGGCAGACTACAATCACTGCCTTCTTCAAACAGGCCCCCACCACAACAGCAAGCCACAAAGGATCTCCCCAGCCCTCAATGAGCAGAGCATCTCCCCAGCCTTCAACCAGCAGAGCATCTCCCCAACCTTCAACCAGCAGAGAAACACCCAGGGTCTCCTCCCACTGAGGATGTGCTCGGCCCTTAGTGCTGGACCTAACCTCCAGCCAATCCCCATCTCCCGTGTCACCTGTGTCTGCACCAAAGCCCATGTCACACTACAGTATGAACCTGCACGAATTGGGATGACTTGTACTTTTCTCAGAATCTGCAAGTCATTGACTGAACTGGCCACAAAAAATCGCCCACACGAACCCCACACAATGCCCATGAACTCCACACAATCGCCACATGATAACAGTAAGAATCACACGAACGTAGTCAGAACAAAATACGATAACAAACAAATTCAACAAGAACTTTACATGAATTCCTCACGAACACACACGGACACTGATGAACGTTAGCCGAAGATGGTCATTTTTATCCACACTAAGTTCACACAGAAACCAAACAATGCACACAAAACACGCACAGATCACATAAATAAATGGAACCAACCAAGAACCCAGTACGACTGCAACAGTGGCATACCTGTATATATATTTGGGGGTGCCCTTTGATTATCTGCCATTCGATCACTGGCTCCCCTGCCGACCACTACTAGCTGCCATGGAGTCTGTGGAGCTTATCTTCAACATGTTCACCTACGACGAAGCTGCCAAGGCCCTAGCCCTCTACACTCACATCAAATCTAACAACAATCTGCTGAGTTTGTACCACCTGCTATTATTCAGATGATGGAGGAGGAGGAAACAACACAAAGCACAATCATGTTGGGCGCAGGAATGAATCGTCAAACAACCCCTACATGGCCACTACGAAGCCCTTCTTATGACCCTTATCAACAGAGACCAGACCACCTACAGGAACATGGTGAGGACGGATGAGGCATTGTTCAAGGAGATCCTCGAGTGCCTCACACCAAGGATCCAGAAGCAGGAGACCAACATAAGAAGACCCTGGAACCTGGTCTATGTCTCACCATGACCATCCTCTTCCTGGCCACGGGGGAGTCCTACAAGAACATGGCCCTTAACTTCAGGGTGGCCCACAACATCTTCTCTATTGTGGTCTGAGAAATGTGTGAGGCCATCATAGAGGAGTTTATGGAGGAAGTCATTGTATGCCCATCGACCCCGGAAGGTTGGAAGGTAGTAGAGGGCCTCTACGGCAAATGGAACTTCCACCACACATTGGGTGACTTGGACAGCAAATACATCGCCATCCAACCACCCCCAAATATGGGATCCCGATACTACAACTACAAGGGATTTAACTCCATCATCCTCCTGGCACTCGTGGACGCTGACTACAAGTTCACGTATGTGGACATAGGTGCCACGTCTGACCCACTGTTGCCAAGACTTCTGTGGATTCGTGCCAAATTCGTGTGAGTTGCATGCAAGTGGAGTATGTCACGTGTGGACTTCGTGTGCAAGTTGAGTGCAATTCGGACAGTATTCATCCTACTATACAGTTAAAGGGATACTTACACGACTAATTGGATTCAGTTCGTGAGCTAGTCTATTGCAATTTGAGTGCTAATTATGTGATTCGTGTGCATGTTGAGTGCAATTTGGAAGAATTAGTCCTACGGGGAAAGCCTACTCGATTAATGAGGTTCAATTCGGTTGCCAGACTGGCTCAATTCATGTGCTAACTGCGTGATTCATGTGCTAATTGCGTGATTCGTGTGCAAGTTGAGTGCCATTCAGACGACATTCGTCCCGAATGTGGCTGGGTTAAGATTCACACGTATAATTGGCTTCAGTTCGTTCGGCATTCTGGTGCAATTCAAGTGATATTTGTGTGACTCGTGCTCAGTTCGGTCAATGATAAACTGGCCGAATTGAGCCAAATCACAACAGATCCCCACACAAAATACACGAACGTCAGACGAACGTTAAACGAATCCAGGATGAAAAAATTTAAAAGTTTTTTTTTTCCCACAAACATTTGACTAAAAAATAAGTAGCCTCTTATTTTTTTGTCGAACTTGGCCACATCCCAGACACTCGTCCAACCCACCCATGACACTCCCGAATCAAAAGACGAATAGAGGCAAATATACGCGAATTTTGGGCGAACCAATAAAATCTGAATTTTTTTGCAAGACATCCTGATTTGTGGTGGTTCGTACTCGCACTCCGGCACTCCATCGCTGCCTTCCTTGCCCCAGCCTCCATCTCCCTCACCACTTAAGCCACTGTCTCTGTCTCTCTTGCCACGACGTGAGCCACCACTTCTGACTCCACCGCTACCTCATCAGTCATTGCATTGGTTTCCCTCGCCACCTCTTCTGTCATCACATTGCACTCCATCGCCTCCCCCAGGGCCATCACATCGCACCTCATCGCCACCACGTGAGTCATCGCATCGCACCCCATCGCCACCGCGTGAGTCATCGCATCGCACCCCATTATCACCGCCTGAGCCATCGCATCGCACCCCATCGCCACCACCTAAATCATCGCATCGCACTCCATCGCCACCCCCAGAACTAGTGCATCAGTCTCCAGCTACGATCACCCCACCTCACCAGGCTTCTCTCCCCTCTGCCCCTCCCATGTAGATGGGGCTTGAGGGCTTTGAGGAGGATGAGTGAGTGCTAGGGAGTACCACATGTCCCCCAACCTCAGGGGAGATAGCAAGCATGATGACCAAGACCAGACATGGACTTACAAGAAGTGATGAGAGGTGTTTGATATTTTCTAATCAACATTTTATGATTTTCAGATTATATATCTTGGTTTTAGTGTACAAAGGAGTACAAAGGAAAGCAAACAGCAACAGACCTAATGGTCCTTTCGAGGTTGCTTGTTGCAGAGAAGACTAACACTATAGTTAAGGATAGTAAAGTGGAGTGTAAGTTATTTACAGGTGTTAGGCTTAGGTTAGCTTCCTTCACAGCTGTTAGCTTATTTAGATTGGCTTTAAACTTGTTCTGACCTCATTTGGGTGGATTTTAAGACTTGGTTAGGGGGGAAACCCAAGGCTGATAAATGTTTCCCATTACTTTACATGTTAAAAGTACTCCGATATATGATACCCCACCTAACGATGGGGTTTACTTAACCGATTACATCGTTAAACCAGGGTATACCTATATGTATGTATACAT
>JAGKTI010000017.1:126572-143700 GCA_018397915.1 Birgus latro | reverse complement strand
ATTTTTAATAAAGCTGAAAAATGTGCAGCTTTGGCAGAAGTGCAGATTTGCATCTGGCAGTGAAAATGAAAACCGCTGTGATCAAGTATGCGATAACCAGGGGGATCACTGTACATCATAATACTTACCTTACCTATTTTATCATTTGGTTTAACTTATTACAGCCTGTCAGCCTGCAGGTGTCAATACTTACTCTAATTGCAAAACAAAGACATAATCATAATACAGTACTGCAAATTAACTATCAGGGAATTCCATTTTCCAGAAAACCATTAACTAAAACTTTTCACAGCAAGATAAAAATGAACTACTGAAAAAAAAAAAAACTGTGATTCTACATTTTGTAAATTATATATGAGTATTAGAACATAAGAAAATGCAATAACTGCAGTAGGTCAGATGACCCAACAGAACTGAAGGCTCTTTAAAGAATAAAACACTGCAAATTCTCTGTAGATTAAAATACTTTGTATAGTAATTCCTCTTTGATGATGGGATTTTTTCCAACGTATTGACCATAGGATTTTTTTTTTTTTTTATAGCTAGGAATTGTTTATTAATTATTTTTAAGGGCAAGCAAAAAAATCTCATGCCTCTTTCTGCATGACACTAGTGGCAGTGTCTTCCCTCCAACCTGCTAGTCACCAGCTTTTAGTTCTACTCATTTCTGCCTACGCAACTCACTCTTGCTTTTGATACATACATACACATCTAATCCTGTGTTGCCTCATGAGAAGCGTAGGAGCCTGGGGCTGGGCAAATTGGTCCTGACATTTAAGATGACAGTGACCAGCCTCACACATCCCTAGGAGGCATTATGTGAGCAAAATCAATAAAC
The DNA here is from genome assembly GCA_018397915.1 of Birgus latro. Classification (NCBI taxonomy): domain Eukaryota; kingdom Metazoa; phylum Arthropoda; class Malacostraca; order Decapoda; family Coenobitidae; genus Birgus; species Birgus latro. Next base: position 142,862 of record JAGKTI010000017.1, on the reverse strand, counting down.
CCTAACCACCCTTTGGGTATAAACCTACACAAGCTCAATCCAGTTGGAGCGCCTTAATTACCCACTAAACCATCACGCGTCACAGTTTGGTTATATAGTTACCACCCAGCGTAGTAAATGGTTTCCTGGTGTACGGGAATCCATTTGGCTTGTCACTCAGTGTAGAGTCACCCACAGACAGAAGGAGGAGGAAAGAGAAAGAAAGAAAGAAGGAAGGAAAAAAAGACAGAAGCGGAAGGAAGGAAAGAAGGAAAAGAGGAAAGGTCAGTCACCTGACAGCATCACTACATTGAGTGAGTGGATGGTGAGCGCTCCCACCTACCAAAAACTTTTAATAAATAATGGTATTCTTAGCGTCTGTTGCTGAACAAGTATTCAGTGAGGATGAGAGAGGCCTATGTTGAAATGATAAGTATATAGGAAACCCATTTTTAATACTATACTTTCCTCCAGATAGTGTGCACTTTCTCCCCCAAAAAATCTGCTTCAAAAATCATCCTTCGCAAAAAACCACAAAGGTCATGGTTTGGGATTGGCCTAAGAGTTGAGGTGACTGGTAACAAAGCCATCAACAGTCAGAAGAAAATCACACAACGGCCTTACTAATAAAAATTTGATGAAGCCCACTTAAATAAGTGTGTGCTATTATAAATAATGTATAAATAAACAGAAAATAAAGTATTCCGTGGGCATATATGCACACACACGGACCATGCAGTAATTGTACCGTGGTAACAGCATCTGTAGATTGTAAACAAAAATCAACTGTTTGTGTACTAGTGCATGCAAGGCTGTTGTACAAGATTTGTATATTCGTGCATTTCCACTTTAACCCCTTAACCGCGGGTCGTCACTTCCGTGACACTCGGGGGCAATGGATCATACCATGGGGCATCACTTTTGTGATTTTGTGTTGTTTTGAATTCACCCGAGCTTTCAGGTGGTGACTTGTATCATCTATCAGCACTGCCAATGTCCAACAATAGTCAGAGCTGCTAATGTCATCAGTACTCCCATTCATTGTTGACAATTTAGCCATTTTCCCCCATTCAAGACTCCCCTCCCTACCTCCTCTCCATTACCCTCTCTTGTCGTCTGCTCAGCTGCTCTGCGCTACGCAAATCTTCCCCAGATTTTTCCACTAATTTCATCCATTGAAATGAGCTCTATGCCCTATCCTTATACCAAATAATATATATACAGTAAAACCTCGATATAACGGACTTCAGTAGACCGGAATTCGCTTTTATCAGACTCGATGAGCTACCGGACTAAACTCCTACATATCGGAAAAGGTCCGATATAGCCAGAAAGCAGTCCGGACTGCCTGACAACTTCAGCTATGTTCACCACAATAAGACAAGTAAAAGACATGTTTTTCAGTGCACGGTACAGTATTATTATACCATTTGATTAATGTAGTGAAGGTATAACACAGTACAATACTGCAATGGTGGTGAAAACCAGATGCAATCCGGACTAATGTCTGATATATCAGAAAAAGTCTGGATTAGCAGGGGTAAGTCCAGATGTCGCTTTTATCGGAAAATCGCATATTTCGGACTGGCCTGAGCCCCAATTAGTCCGTTATAGTGAGGTCTTACTGTATATAAATAATAAGGTAATTTATAGTGCCATACAGCTGGAATTGGATAATTATCACTTGGCAACATCCAACCTGCACTCGTTCGCTAACTTCCCCTGCGTTTTTTTCCCCATGAAATATGCCGTATGAGCTATTCTCGTAATATAAATGTATATAAGAAAGGAAGAGAGAAGCCTGAGTGATTTTTATATTCACCTGGAACTACCTAATTTATTATGTATTGTCTAGATTTCCTACAACTTATTTCATAGCATATACATTAGCAGCTGACATTTTCAACTCTTGGCTACCAAGATACGTACAGTACATTCAGTTCACTCTCGTCCTTCAACGTGTAAGGATGTCGTAGTCGCACCCCTCCATTTCTGCCGCTTTTGCGCCCATTATAAAAGGCCCTGTGACCTCTACCCCTACTAAACATCGTGTGGGAAGCGGTAAAGGACTGTAGATATATATAAGTGTAATAAAGTACTAGTGTGAGTGTGTATATGAGTAAGAAATGACAGAATACCAGCGGCGAATTAGCGCAAGTGGGAGGCTCATACGAGCTCGTATTTTACGTTGCTTTCACTGTTTTTTTTTTTTGGAGTATGGATTCCAAACTACTTGGAAATCACTAAATAGTGTTTCTAGTGATAATGAGTCAGTAGTATTCATATTACGGGATGTCGGGAAGTGTAAAGTGAAGACTTAGTTACCCAACTTCAGAAGTCTCCACAAGTCCTACGGTAATCGACAAGTGCTAAAAAAAAAAACATCCCAGGAGAAAGTTGAACGTATATGCCATATGCATAGGTAATTATAATATTCTAGGACTAATAACTGATTTTTGGCAAATATTTTTAAAAAGTCAGTTGGAGCGTGGATTTCCCCCACGGGATGGGCACGGCGCGCCTCCGACAACCCCGCGGTTAAAAGGTTAAATACTGTAATGCAAAATTATCTTCCCTCACAAACAGATGCTGAATATGAAACATTAATAAATTATTATTATTATTATTGATTTATTTTTTTTTTTTAAATATCCTTTGCCAAATCATAGGTGAATATTATACTGCATGCCAGAGCACATTACATGGCAGGAAATACAGTAATTAAAATTACCTTAATATAACATAAGAGAGGTTATGAAAGAATAATATGATGAATATGTAGGGGCATCCATTGGAAAACTGGTATCAAAGTTTTGCATATTACTGGTACCTTAGGATGAGGGAGACATGTACTCTGCTTAACATCATATGTGATGATACATCAGTGTTTAATTTGGCAACTGCTCTTCTCATTAACACTGTATTATGAATTTATTTCAATATTTAACCCAAAGTTTAAATGACAGTTAATTTTAATGGTTTTACAGCCTCAACCCTTGGCATTAGTGCACTCAGTCAAGCTCAATATACAAGTATTATGGTGAACTGTTTAATATTTCTATTTTATTGTGCCCAGCATTTCAAATCCCATACATACAGTAGTCTAAACAATACAACAACAAAAAACATTGATCTTGGCAACAACTTACTTTCTGCATGTTCCCATTGCAGCATGAAATAAAAGCATAATTAGATTTAAATATAACTTTACACATACCCGCAAATGAAGAGATTTGTGCTCAGCAAATATGGGGCAACTTGATGAAGATTACCTATGCAATAATGCCAAGAACAACATTACTTCAGAAGTTTCAAGCACTGAATCCATCAGGTTACTAATGTCACAGAAACACCATAACATTAATTCTATGCATTATTGGTGCTGTATTACACAATGACAAAACAGTACAGAGCAAACATTATGAAAACAAACACCCTTTCCAAACTTGTAAATTACAAATCAAATATAATATCTCCAGCATAAAGTACCATACTACAGAGATAGCCCGATTATCCGGGCTATATGGTGTGAAGGGGTGACTGAATAGTCCGAAATCACGATTAATCCGGCGGAAACAAAAAACAAGTACTGTACTGTTAGACTGATTTATTTACCGGTAAATGTATACTTAATGTAGCAGAAAGACCTTACCAAATCTTTCCATATGCATCCTGCTTGTTTCTGTATTTTTCTAGTTTCAGTTTGGTAAATTTCTTTATCTTGCTGAAAAATTTCCTTTCTGTTATTATCATCATGTTCCTGAAGCTGTACAGTTGCGTTCGTGAGTCCTGATACACATGTAGTTATCTTTGCCGTTGTGTCCACCGTTGGTAGAATGTTGAACTATTTCACTTGCTAACCAACCAAATTATGTTCAGTGTATCAGGCAGTAAGCACAAAAGTTCCATATTTCAAAAGCAGTGAGCACTGCAATAGACAATAAAAACTCCTGTGTATCGGGACTCATGAACGTGACTGTACCTATGATTGTTTCCAGCACAATGGAAGAAACTCAACGTATTCAAGTGTGGAGGATTTCGTTTCCCAACTTCCAAACTGGAGATTAAGTTAGGTTAAATTATTAGGTGCAGTTAAGCTAGGTTAGGCCAGGTTTGGTTAAACAACGAGATCAGAACAGTACCTTCCGCCATTACGTTAACTAACAACAAGAGTTGCACACCAGCAGAACAGCTAAAAACAACGGAGAAACAGATTTAACAAGAAATGTTTATTTGCCAACCCAGAAACAATCAGAAAAACATAACAGAATATCAGGATGAACTGATTTGGTAAGGTGCTTTTACTGCTTACAGTAAAGCGTATGTTTAGCCCTCTCAATGGCAGTGAGTTCAGGAATTTGCGTGCTCCCGTGGCAGGCTTTGGAACCATTTTTTCTAAATTCTAAAATCAGTTTCTTTTTCTTACAGATGTGGTATGACTTGTCTTGTGCACTTTTTTTTTTTTTTTTTTGTCCCTAAACCCATCTCCTGATTTGCTATGAATCGTGAAAGAATAAAATTAGGGCGCATGTTACATTAGCATTAAAACATATTGACGAAAACATCTGGGATGAAGTGACCGCCTGGCTGTTTGGGATGGTACAGCAGGTTTGTATAACCATACCAGTGACCTTCGTTCCCTTCCCATAATTGTTCGCAGATTTTATAGCTCCCTAACTCAACATCACTGACACAGGTGCAGTAATGCATTGTTCAAGGATGGCAGCTATGAAGGGGTTAATGGAAATACATAATTATTTGTATCAATACTATCTCAAACATACACATAACAACGAATGGAGAATGAGCAGTAAATGTACACTCAGCTGCAAAGAGCAGAAATAACTGTATGCTCTGTCGGTCCGAAATGTGTTGGGAACCGCAGCATTGAACAAAAAATGTGGGATGCTAACTTACAAGAAGGCGTGAGACGAGTTTTTTTTTTTCTTCTGACTAGTAAACATTTTTGATCCATTTCGTCCCCTAAAATTGTGAAACCCATAAATTTTTGTGTAAGCATACATCCTAATGACCTTGCCAAGTCAATTTATATTCCTCTAGTTTGTTTTCTGTATTTTTCTGCCTATTTTGTGGGTAGTAAATTACCTTTCTCTCGCAGAAAGATTTCCTCTCTTATTATCATAATGTTCCTTAAGCCTTACCTACTATTGTTTTCAGCATAATGGAAGAAACTTACTCAAAATTAAGGGGCATGTTACATTACCATTTAAACATATCGGCGTAGACATCTGAGAGGAAGTGACTGCCTGGCTGCTTGCGACAGTAGAGTAGGGTCATGTAAACATATCAGTGACCTTCGATCCCTTCCCATAATTGCTCGCAGTTTTTTTTATGGCTTTTAACTCACCGTCGCTGACACCGGTACAGTAAAGCATCGTTCAAAGCCGACAACTATGAAGGGGTTAATGGAATACATTATTGTTTGCATCAATACTCTCTCTTTCACACACACTTAAGAATGAACAAAAGAAAGAACATACTGTACACTTAACTGAAAGAGACAGAAATAACAATATGCTCTGCCAGTCTGAAATGGGAAGCGCAATATCTAACGAAGAATGTGAAACTGAATGCTAACTTAAGAGAACACGTGAGATGGTAGAGTAATTTTTTTCTGATTAGCAAACATTTCTGTTCCATTTCGTCCCCTAAAATTGTGAAACCCATAAGTTTTTGTCTAAGCATACAGCCTAAAGACTTTACCAGTTCAATTCATATTCCTCTAGTTTGTTTTCTGTATTATTCTACATTGAATTTGGTAATAATTACCTTCTCTTGCTGAAAGATTTCCTCCTTTATCATCATCATGTTCTTTAGGCCATACCTACGACTGTTTCCGGCATAATGGAAGAAACTTATTCAACATTATAAGAAGTGGATTTCAATTAGAAGTGGATTTCATTTCCCAATTCTCCAACCGGAGCCCAGGTTAGGACAGGTTAAATTATTAGGTAGTTAAGCAAGGTTAGGCTAGGTTAGATTATCAGTCACCTAACAAAACTCCACCTTGCCATCCATGTGATCAAGTTGTGAGCAGGAGGTGTGGGTGGGGGCACAGACTCACGCTTGTTTACCCGTGCCTCGCTCGCTAGCAACCGGATGCTTCGTGTTTAAATCGGAGCTATCGTACGAATAATTCTATGTATTACTGTACCAATGAACCATTCAGTCACGGCCCGGATATACCGAAGGCTGGATAATCCGAGCCTGGATAATCGAGCTTTCACTGTACTTTCAAATTATGGGGCAATCAAAAACTTAAACTCACTGTGCCAAGATAAGAAAATGCTAATCAGTACAGTACCTCCAACACACCTGGCTCCTTCCTAGAAATTCCTTAGGAGGAAACTGCCTTGACAAGAATCTCTCCAAAGTAATGTTACTACTGCACATGGTTCTTACTCTTTCAGTCAAGTCTCTCTCTACTCTTGTACTGCTCATCTAATGTCTCTGCCAAAATATCACTTATTTAATGCCTTTGCAAAATGTTGTCCTTAGCCTTACTTATTATCATCATCCGGACTTCCTTTCCCACCCTAGGACAGGGTGAGGAGTAGAAACGTCCAGACAGCCTAAATTTGCCCAATCCAATGGGCCATGCTTCCATTCACTCATCATTCCAGGCCTCGGAATCCTGGGTCTATCGGATGCGCCAAAAACATTCGCCACGTTCTGTAGCTTCACAAAAACATATCCGATAGTGTCAATCTGGACGCTGCCATTTTAAAATGGGGTGCCAAATCCCTGATCATGCACTTCTCCTCACAACATTCATCCAGCCAGCTCGATTTCTTGTCAGTTCCCTAGCCTCACCGACTTCCAAACCTCTCTCTCACACACTCATCCACCATATTTCTCCACCTTCTCCTTGGCCTGCCTCACCTCCTCCCTTCTTCAAATTCGTTCAGATATACCTATTCACCACTCTACTGTTATCCATTCTCTCCACATGACTTTACCATCTCAGTACACTTTCTTCAATTCTGATGTCCACAGACATCCTCACTCCACATCTTTCACGAATCACATTGTTTCAAATTTTATCCACCCTCTATAGTCCACACACATTCTTCAGCAGTCCCATCTCCACTGCTCTTATTCATGCCACACCATATTCTCACATGCATATGTTACAGTTGGCACTAACACTCCTTCATGTAAGCCTCATGCAGCTGAAACATTTAAACCTCTGTTTCTTATCAAGGCCTTCATTGCACCAGTTACTTTCCTTCCTTGTGTCACTCTGCTTTCAACTTCTTTTGCACATTTTCCTCTCTTTTCTATCACTGTACCCAGGTATTTGAACTCTCCCACCAATTCCAGTCCCTCTCCATTCACTGTAACATCACACTGGGAGTCACCTTCTCTCTCAATAACCATCACTTTACTCTTTTCTACATTTACTATCAAGGCACGACTCTCACAAACATCAGCAAAACTCTGCGCTAGCCTACCAAGTTACTGTCCAGTATTTGCAAGCAGTACTACATCATCAGCATACAACAAATTTGAGATATTCCAACCATCACCATTCATTACCAACACCATTCCCCTCTCTATTACTCGTGTTTTTATTTTTCTCATCACCCCATCTATATTTATATTGAACAACCATGGGGACATCACACAACCTTGTCGCACGCCCAAACCGATCGTGAACCTTCACTTAGATGCCCATTTATCCTTACACATGCTTCACTACCATCATAAAAACTCTTGATGGCACCTAGCAGCTTACCATCTACATACTACATGTGCAAAACTTTCCACAATCCTTCTCTGTCCACTTTGTCATATCCGTTTTCCAGATCCATGAATGCCATAAACATCTTATAGTCCTTCTCACAAGCCTTCTCTGCTATCTGTCTCATTGTAAATATTTGATCCACACATCCTCTGCCATTCCTAAAGCCACCCTGTTCACCCTGTTCATCACTCACAAGGCCTTCTGATATCTCTCTTAGTTTCTCTAAAATACTTCTTCCATATACCTTCCCTGCCACACTCATTAAGTTTATGCCATGATAATTGTTACACTCACTTTGCTCACCTTTATTTTTGTACAGGGGTACAATCACAGCCTTTTTCCACTCTGCTGGCACAGTTTCACTCATCCATGCCTTCTTACATATCTCCAACAAGCACTTCATTCCACTCCCACCACTTCACTTAATCATCTCTACCTTACTCCTGCAAATATTTCAAAGTGCTCTATTTACCATAATTTGATAATTTGACTCATCTATATAATTCTTATCACCCTTAAAATACAGTACAGTACATTCTTTTGCCCTATTTAATAGTACCCCCAATCTCTCATCCATATCATAAATCTTATTCACTGTTCTATAACACTAAAGCTTAATGGAAAGGCAATTTCTGAATCTTCACAGTTCTCTTTCAATACTGCACAGCCTAATGTCAATCCTACAAGAAACTGTGCAACATGTCTTCATACAAGATCTTCATACCAGCCTTAATCACCTGACTTTAAAGAAAAAAACCTACCCACAATATATATCTATGTATAGCCAGGTGCCATAATCCAATATGGGGTGACCATCATCTTTGAATTAGTTGTTTTAAGAGGAAGGGCACTAACCCTCCGCCAACCCACTTGTTAACACATAGGGGTCACGTGTGTGTTGGTTATAAGGTTACCACCCAGCACTGTACATGGTTTCCTGACTTACGGGAAACCATTAACCCCTAAACCGCGGGGTTGTGAGAGGTGGTCCAAGCACTTCTCACCGGTGGTAATTCACGCTCTGACTTACTTTTTTAAAATATTGGCCAAAACTAGGCTGAGTGATATAAATATCACTCAGGCTTCTCCAAAAATTTTTCATATATATTTATATCTTGAAAGGCCCGGCTGCTTAAAAAGAAAACAGAGGCACCCAACTGACGCCCCACCGCTCGAGCCATCACCACCGAGCGTCACGAAAGTAACGGGCCGCAGTTAAGTGGTTAAGCTTGTCACTCAATGCAAAGTCACCTGAAAAGTAAAGAAGAAGAAGAAAAAGTGACAGGAAAGATGGGAGATATAGGAAGTGAGGAAGGCAGACACAGAAAAAGAATGATAATGGTGAAGGAACAAGTAGGCAGTACTACATCATGTGAGTGGATAATGGTTGCCACTACTTACCACCCAAGAAAAAAATACAACTTAATTTATCTTAAATTTGTCCTCTTCCCTTATCACACATTCCATTAAACAAATTCACTTTGCTGTACTGTAAAGGACCACATAAGCAAGTTTTCACTGTATTAACCTGTGGATTGCGAGCCACAGCTCAGGTTGGGTAGCACTGCATTGCGAGCCACAGCTCAGGCTGGGTAGCATTGCATTGCGAGCCACAGCTCAGGCTATGCTGGCCATACATCACCGTAAACAACTCGACCCCTACTCAGACTTACAGATAGCACTACACAAAGACGGAGAGAGAGAGAGATTTTTTTTCTTTTCACCAGATGATGCCCTGGATGTTTATCTTCAACTTTATAATAAACAACAAAAATATAAATATTTTTAAAAATTTTTTCACTACTTCCATACGTAAATTTACGCACGGCCCTAAGCAAAGACAAAGAGAGAGATTTTTCTCCTTTCACCAGATGATGCCCTGGATGTTTATCTTCAAGTTTATAATAAACAAAAGCTAAAAAAAAAAAAAGTCCCCCTTCATTTTTTGCACACCATGGGGTGGGATAAAAGAAAAAGGTAATTGCACAATCCACGGGTTAAAAGCTCAGTACACACCATATTACTCAGTGCAGCAGTCTACTATTGTCATTGGGAAAAAAAGTTGATGCAAACCATGTGAGATCATGACTATGAACAGGGAATACATACAAATAGGACAGAGGACATTCATTAAATTCTGTACAATAGATGGAAGTGTGTAAGCATATCAAAGAAGGTTTACAAATCCAAAATCAGTATCCTGAAGTAAAGCACTATCTCCACAGAGACCTACAGGTTTTTCCTAATGGCTGTGTCTGAACCTTCAGAAAGCAGTCCTATAAGCTTCTTATGATGACACCAAGCCCTGTTGAGTTGGAAGATGTATACTATCTAAGCCAAACCAGTGACTGAGTTGACAGGTGAATGGTGATTTCAACATGCAACAAATAAGTCATCCTCGGGGTTTCATTGAAAGTGGACGTGTTTAATACCCTCTACTATCCCATAAATCCCCTCCAATTCAAGATGGTTTACCAGCTGTTGGTCAACAAATGGAGGCAGCATGTCTTCCCCCTCACCCCTTGTACTAGACAGGAATTTGATTTTTCATATCTGCAGACTTTTAATCAGGTGTATAACTATCTACCATCCAATCCTTTACTACCCTATTAGGAATATGGTGGGCTACGGTTAGGCTACTAGGTCCAGACATTAAAGACAAGTGTGACCAGTTTCTTTCTCACCTATTAGTGGTAATGTAGGCATACCCTGAGATCCAGTGCATTGCTAACTGACGATTCACTAGATCAAACAAAAGAAATGGGGAACATTCTCACAATCCGAATGACCATCGATTTGCTAGTCCGAATGCTGGACCCTTTCCTAGGTTTGAAACAAGTGCATCTGAAGGTGTATGTGGTAGTGCATGAGGCTCTCCTGGTCCTCCCTACATCCCCTCTCTTCTCCCCCCCTCTCCCAGTCCCTACTCCATCCCCCTCCACAGCCAGCACTGCCAGGCATATCTCTCTCCCCCAAACCTGGTTGTCTCCCTCCCCATTCCTCCACCCTCCCCTCCAACCACTTGTCTCCAGTGTGTGTGTGTGTGTGTGTGTGTGTATGTGTGTGTGTGTATATGTGTGTGTGTGTGTATGTGTATATGTGTGTATGTGTATATGTGTATGTGTGTGTGTGTGTGTGTAGTGAAATGGCAGGAGACAGGGCGACATGGAAGCAATTCGTTTGTGGCCACCCCTTACGGGATTACGGCATCTGGCAATAGATAGATAGACCGAGTGTTATTTTAAGAAAAATATATATTGTAAACAAAAAGACAGAATTTTTACATTGCGTTGATTTTAAAAACGTGTATTTTAAACTCGTGTAAATCAAGAGGTACCTGCATCTTGTTAATGTGTTTTGCAGGTGACAAATTATCCTGGACCAGCACTCCCTAGTTCTTTTCTTCTCTCGCTTTTCTGACTGGTTCATTACCCATCAAATGATTGGTACTTACCCATTTCTAGTATTTTAAATTTTTTGGCGTTGAATTCCCTTTCCCACATCTGGCTTTACCCATGAATCCTATCCAGGTCCTCCTGCAGAATTTTAGTCTTCTTCTTCTTTTACTCTCCTCATGATCTTCGCATCATCAGCAAACAGACTTGTATAACTGTTCATTCCATCCACCATATCATCTACGTAAATCAGGAATATTACAGGCGCTAACACTGAGCCCTGTGGGACTCCACTTGTTACTTCATCCAGACACCCTGTCCTTTATTACTGTCCTCATTTGTCTGTCTCTCATGAAGTCTCTCATCCACTCAAAGAGGTTTCTCTTCAGTCCTCCAATGTGTTCCGATTTCCACATTAGTCATTGTGGGGTCCCCTGTCAAAGGCTTTCTCCAAATCTAAATACATACAATCCACCCAACTATCTCTCTCCTGTAGCCCTTGAGCAGAAGCTCAACAAGTTAGAAATACATGACCTCCAAATTCTGAATCCTAACTGACTTTCTGCCAAAACGTCCATCTCCTGCAGATATTTTATCCATTTGTCTTTCAGGATTCTCTCAAACTGTTTTGCAACCATGCTGGTCAGGGACACTAGTCTGCAATTCAGGGATTCTTCCTTGTTCTCTCCATTATAAATTGGTACCACACTGGCCCTCTTCCATTCACGAGGCACTTTCCCTTTTTTCAGAGAGAACAATATTAAACTGTGAATCTTATATGCCAATTGTTCTCTGCATTCCTTTAGTATCCAGTTAGAGATCCCATCTGGTCCTGGGGCCTTCCTCACATCCTGAGTTTCCAGTACTTTGTATACAACTTGCTCTTCACCCTTTACATCTATTATTACTACATTTCTAGTCACTCCCTCCTCCTCCACAAAGTCACTTTCTCTAGTGAAGACTGATTGGAAGCATTTGTTCATTATTTTAGCTTGCATAACCACATCTTTATAGACATTTCCTTCAACTTTCAGCTCACTGATTCCTTTCTTTTGTTTCAATTTGCCATTAACAAACCTGTAAAACAATTAAGGTTCTTCCTTACATTTGTCAACAATATCTTTTTCAAAGTTTCTTTCTTCCACTCAGTGTATTCTTGTATATTCATTTCTAGTTCTTTTATATTCTTCCTTTGTTCTATCTTTACATCTCTTTCTCTGTTTGTTCCATGCCTTATCCCTTTCTCTTTTAGCTATCATACACCTTTTGTTGAACCAGTCATTTCTCCAGTTCTTTCCCACTAACTTTTGGCACATATTTTTCCACAGCTATATAATAGAAGTCTAGAAAGACATCCCACTTCCTCTGTATTTCTCTTGTTTCCCAGAATTCTTCCCACTCTGCTTCTTTGAAAAACTTTCTCAATCCTGTAAAGTTTGCTTTCCAAAAGTTGTATCTTCGATGCCTGTATAGTTTATCTCCTGTCTCCCCAATTCCTTCTATCATATGGAACTCTATCACTAAATGGTCACTTTTTCCTGTAGGACACAGATATTTCGGAGATTCAATTGCATCAGGTTCTTTGGTTAGAATTGAATCTAGTCTTGCTGTTGTGTTCATCCCCCATAAACCTTATCTCTTCTTTGACCCACTGGGTCATTACATTATCCATTGCTACATTTAACACTATACTGTCACATGAATCTTCACTACTTCTTGAGTCCCACTGCTCTCAGTTTACCTCTTTACAACTGAAGTCCCCCATCAAGATTATGTTACTTTTCTCAATCACTTTCTGCAGGTATCTAACCATGTCTGACAACATCTGATATTCCTCCTCATTCTATGCCCTCGTCTTGGGGGGGTACATGGGCTACCGTGATGTCTCTCTTATATTTCCCTCTGGTTTCCATTACCATGTTTATCACTTCAGCCATACCTTCTCCCAGTTCCCACTATCCACATTTAGGGTGTTTTTCACTGCTATCATCACTCCTACTCCTGTTTTTTTTTCTTTTCTATCACTTCTCCATAGTTTGTATTTCTCACTTCCCATTTGGATTTCAATATTCTCTCTTAGCTTGGTCTCTAGGTAGCACATAATGTCTGGCTTACTTACCCCCAAAGAAATTGTCTGTTTCTAGCCTTGCTGAAATTAGACCATCTACATTAGCATATGCCACTTTCAATCTTTTTGCATTGTTTTTTAATTCTGTCCTTCTCTTTCCCTCCCTCCATTGGTACCACTTTATCAATTCCTGATCCATAACTCTCCAACAGAACTCTGTCTTTCCTTCCTCCATTCTCTGGTCATTTATTTCCTTCGCTTCCTTAACAAGTTCCTTTATTTTAGCTCTCTCGTCCTCATTTGCATTTCCTTTATCCAGATATTTTTAAATCCTTCCTTATCTGCTAATTTCCACGTCCTGTTGATCAGTTTATGTACTGTAACCTGAGACTAAAATGTAATGTTGAATGGCCTTGCCCCTCCCTCCACATCTTTTATCAGCCTAAGCACTTCTTTGATCTCTTGGGCTTCATCCTTTCCTTCCATAACTATTGGCACTACTTCCTTTGCCCTTCTCTGTTCTTCCCTTTCTCTTTCTGACCTCACTGACATCAGTTTTTCTTTCAAACCTGAGATAATCTCACATTTTTTCTTGTCTGCTGCAAATATGATAAGTGATTCTTTCCTTTTTAGTACCCTCACCACTTCTTTCTCCACCTTTTCCTGGTTTTTCTTTTTCTGTAGTTCAAAAATCTTTTCCTGGTTTTCCTTTTTCTGTAGTTCTAAGATCTCCTTAAGACTTATCTTCTTGCTGAGTTTTTTCCCACCCCTTACTGTGTTCTAGGATTTCTTTGATACGTTCCTCGTGCACCTTAGTTTTATGTTCATACTCGTCAAGTTTACATTTCATCTTGTCCCTTTCCTCCTGCGGCTGTTTCATTACCCACTTTTAATTCAGACACCTTTCTCTCCTGGTCAACATTGCAAGAGCCGATGCTCTCTAACCTATTTCTCAACTCTTTTACCTCCCTCTCCTGTTCTGAGGTTTATTCTTGTAATTAACCCGTTAAAAGCGATAGGTCTCATTTGAGACTTATCAGAGTTGAAAGCGATAGGCCTCACATGAGCACGATTTTCAAAGGCGTACCAAAAAGGCGCCACGAGGAGTAGGTGGCTGAAATTTGTATGGGAAATAGTGGCATGCAGCAACTCTTGATACCATCCACGCACTGTCCCATATAGCCTCAGAATACGTTTGCGCGTCCAGACACCATGAAGCGCTCGTGCAGGTAAATTTTCCTCCCGTGATGCCACCAACCCCACACCAAGCGCTAGGGGATCTGCACACACACACACACACACACACACACACACACGAGAGACAGAGAGTTACGAGAAAATTGTATAATAAACGTATGCTTTTCGGCAGTGCGAAAGGTAATTTACCGTAGTTTGAGAGAGAGAAAGAGAGAGAGAGAGAATAAACACAGAAATGAACAAGCAGCGTCCCTTCTCCCTTCGAATGACAAGATAAGACATAACATCGGTCCCTCTTCTTTCTCTAGTTCTTCAATCCCTCCCTCCTCTCTCGGAGAGTGAGAGAGAGAGAGAGAGAGAGAGAGAGTTACGAGTAAATTGTATAATAAATGTATGCTTTTCGGCAGTGCATAAGGTAATTTATCGTAGTTTGAGAGAGAGAGAGTTATGAGTACATTGTATAATAAATGTATGTTTTTTCCAGAGTGCGTAAGGTAATTTATCGTAGTTTGAGAGAGAGAGTTACAAGTAAACTGTATAATATATGTATGCTTTTTCTGCAGAGCGTAATGTACTTTATCGTAGTTTGAGAGAGAGAGGGGGGGGTTGATGATACAGTAATCACATGATCCTTATCCAAGGCCATGGTAATAAATATAAGCTGCTGGACAATGCTGATCACCTCACTCACCACGGGTGGTGGGCTGCTTGCACCACCAGCTAGCTGTTCATCTTCTGGCCAGTTTATTTCACCACCACATGACTTTATGTGGTCATATACAGTAGGCGCGGAAAGTATTGACGCTAAAGGGCCGACGTCATTCTTTTTCGTGTTAAGTGAATTAGGGCCAATACTACCCTCCCCTGTGATGCGAAATGAGCTGACACTTTTTCAACAGGAGCTGGCAACCCTGCTTAATAGGTCTGGCACCATAGGAGCAGGCTCAGTACTGTTTGGGCAGCCACAGGAGGAGGATTGTCTCTGTGTGTGATGCACCACAAGGGCATGTTTTGACTCAAATAACACAGTTATTTGGTTACCTACCACATTCTCATCATGCCTAAAGTAACCACAAGCAAGGACAAACGTGTGGAAGTGATTACTTTATACAAAGCTTGCCACAAACTCCCATTTATTGCAAATCAGATGGTGTTAGACTGAGGACAGTGCAGAGACTGGTGAAGCAGTTCAAGGACAGTGGGGAAGCCATTCCTCCCACTCCACTTCCCAAGCCTGGGAGACCTCGTAAGACAACCTTCAGGACCCGTCAGCTGATCTCAAGGCAAGTTAGCAAGGATCCAAGGTTAACAGCACAGGATTTAAAAGAAAAGAACCCACAGTTGCTGGCAGATGTGTCTGTCAGAAGTGTGCAGCAACTGTTGCATGACGGTCTGCGCTACAGGAGTTTTTGTGCTCGTAAAAAACCACTGCTAACTGCACTTCAGAAGAAAAAGAGAGTAAATTTTTTGTACGAAATATCTTGCCTGGAGTGAGGAGCAATGGAAAACTGTGCTTTGGAGTGATGAGTCAACATTTACTGTCACTGGTACCCCTTCATCACGAGTGTACCGCAAACCAGGCAGTGACCCCCTGGATCCTAAGTACACTTCCAAGTTTGTTAAATACCCAGCCTCACTCATGGCTTGGGGCTGCTTTACATATTATGGTGTTCGTGAGTTGGTAATTCTACCTGCAAACGAAAAAGTGAACCAGAACAATTATTTGGAGCTATTATGTGATGTTTTAGTAACTCTTTTGATAAAACCAAGGCAAGAGTATTTATGCAAGATTCTGCCCCTGCACATGTTGCAAAGTCAGTGAAACAGTGGCTAACAGACTGTGAGGTTCCCTTTATTCGAGACTGGCCCGGAAACAGCCCAGA
>JAGKTI010000017.1:99215-116562 GCA_018397915.1 Birgus latro | reverse complement strand
TTTTTAGCAATCATATAATTAAATTATGACTGAAGGGGTTCAATTAGGTGGATTTCTATTATTCGCAAATTTTCACTACTCACAGGTATGTATGCTATTCCCTAACGACCACAAAACACAAGGGATGGCTGTAATGTTCTCGGGCAACCAGCTTTTACAAGCTTGTATCATATGATTACGAAATTTGGAACTCTAATCTTCAAGCAAGCATAGCTTGTGTATGGATGCAATAAAAAATTTGAATTTTTTCCCTACAAAAAGGCAAATTCTGGGCAAAACTCTAGGCTTTCAACGAAAGTTGTTAATTCCAAGCATTTTTCAAGTTTACCAGGCAGTTATATACCACATTCATTTGTCACCTGACATATTTCATATCTATTTCATGCTCTCAATTACTGCCTGCTTTTTAGTTGACAATGTCAGCTATGTCAGTGTACACCTTCAATCCTCGAACAGATTTCCCATACGGACAATGCAGAGTTCCCTGCCCTTTTGGTCAGTAACCAGAGGGTCTTATTGCAACTTCTGGTCTGGTCTTGTAAAGGTGTCACCCCAAGGGAGGGACCCAATTAGAAACATAATACTGACTGGCAATACTCAGGTTTTAAAAAGTTGCATTTCAAGCTGTCAACTTTCATGTCTTGTTGCTGTTATTGCTACCCCAGGCTCATCTGGACATATGGACCAGAACTAATTGAAAACTATTCCACCTGCTCACCTGACTAAAGGCTACAGCCCCTGACAACACCCCAGACAACTACTGTATGACAATCTTTATCATTCTTTCTTCCTTCCATACCGTTTCAGGTACAGTCACGACCAAGTATACGATCATCTGGTGTGCACTCGATTGCTATAATGATCAAGGAAAACTTGAACCCAGCTTCATGTTAACATTAGCGAACATTGCTTACATGGCGATACACAATTTTAACAATGGCCGCGTAGGATGATTCCGTGTGTTGTGCAAGGTGACAGTCATACTTTTCAGCTAAGAAGGGCACTCCAAGTTTACATGCGTATCAAAACACAATCGCTGTTCCAAACTAACAGTGTAAGTATGTAACAAACAGTGCAGTGCGTGATATTTTCATTTTATTTTTTTAATGCTGAAACTTGTGTCTCAGAAAACACTGCATTGTTCTTCCCCCACCTCATCACACTGCTTCCTACCCGTTACACTCCTATGCTCTCCCTTGGCCTCATCGCTTCTCTCTCCCAATTGCTTATCACCTCCTGACAACCTAGAGTGATCACCCAGCCCCTCCAGCTGTCTCCCAGCCTGGGGGGGGGGGGACACTTGGTAATGACTCAGACTGGCATTCAACATACTTCAGGTGGGTGACAGTCCCCCCCCCCACTGAAGTTTTAAGCTACATGGCCCTTGATCTCCAATGTATCCTCATTGAACTCATGTTAAATTAACATCGGTTTACTATTTACTGGCATGTGATTGGTTCTTATTTGATGTAATTCAGTCTCAAATTAAGTCATGACTGTGTTGTGGTACAGGCATAGTCACCAATATGGCTGTACAACCTCCATGTCTAAGAACCACAGGTGACCTTACTTCATCCAAGTAACAGCAGCTGTTAAGGCTGAAGACATCAGAGATGATATTGTACACCTGTTCTATGGTGTATTATCCAGAACAACAACAGTTCGCAGACCTTCATATCCTCTGTGATGAGGAAGCAGTGCCCAGACACCCTCAACTAACATCCTTAAGTATATGCATTGATGTCCCTTGTGACATACTAGAGAATCTTACCTTTTCCACTCACAGACCACATGCAAGATAGTGTTCAGATACTTCATTGGTGATGTCGATTCTAACAGACCAGCAATTTGGTCATCACGCTCATCATCCACTACCCCCTCAGTTCGGTGACCATACGTCCCATCTACACCTACAGTCTACGCCATAGCCCCTGTTACTTATACAGACTTGGTTTAGCATTACTGGTGTTCATTATGCCATCCAAACAGGTACTGAAGACATCAAGAGAAGTGATCAGCTGTCAACATTCATGCTACTCTGTATATCTCAGACCTTTGTGCCACTTCAACACTAACATTTAACCACCCACTCATACTGCATATCCATCTGCTCTTCAACATAAAAACTTTACAGCAGTCAACAATTTTTCTTGAAAACCATACAGAACACCTTCCAAGATCTATCCCTCTTAATGCTGTCTCATGCTTTTTCCATATCGATAATCATTTACAATGGCTCCAAAATGCTTGCATGCATCGGCCTTGGTCACATAATGGCGACTCTCCATGTTACTCGATCTCTGGCAGCCTTCCTATTTAGTCCCTTACCCCTGAGGCCATACTCCATAACTTCATCCTCAGTCTTTTTTGGTCTGCCTCTAGCAACCCAACCTCCAATGTTCACACTTCTGATCTTCTGCACCCAGTTGTCATCCTCCATCCTCTCCACATCCCCAAACCATCTCAATCTGTCCCTCCTCATAACAAAACCAATACATTCCAGTCCCATCCTTCAACTCACCTATTCAATCGTAAACCTAGTCCCCTAGGGCTTGCATTCACATCCATCTAATCACTGTCACTTCTGTACATTTAAGCCTTTGAATATCCTCTTCCTTTACTGGCCAGGTCTCACTACCATATAGCATTACACTCCTAACGCATACAACATACAAAGATCTCTTAGCATGGAGGGAGAGCCCTCTCAACGTCAGAAGAGGCAACAGCTCCCTGAACTTCCTCCAACCAGATTTCCAGTCCCACCTCCAGCACATATGTCCCCCAGATAACAAAACTCTTCACACACTGAAGAGATTTGCCAGCAAAGATCATTTTCACATCTGACAATTTCTACATGCTCTCCCCGACACAGCATGAACGACATCAGCATTATTTCGTAGTCTACCTCTAATACCACTAAATCTCTTATGCACCCACTTACCACAAGTACTGCACAAGTTCGAGTCACTTCCCATACCTTTGTGGCAACTGCACATGGCCACTCTCCCTCTGCTCTGACAATACAATACTGCCACCAGCCCTAGATATCATCACTCTTGTTTTATTTGCATTTACTCCCAAACCCTTGTGCCCCATTCCATCTCTCCATTTCCTAAGGCTATCTTTCGCCTCCCTATCGTTCTCTGCAACCAACACCAGGTCATCAGCATACAACACCTCCCATGGAAATCCATTTCTGAAGAGAAGAGAGAGCTTCAAAATTGACCCCTGATCTGAGACAACATTCATGGAAAACTCACCACTCAAATTTCCATTCACTCTCACCTTGATGCATAGCCATAAATACTAACCAGCCACTACTCAGTCCCAAGCTTTCTCACTGCCCACTTAACCACCTCCCTATGGACTCCAGCATAGGCCTTCTCCAAATCATCAAAAACAGAGCACTACTCCCCTTTCTTTCCCATACATTTTTCCTGAACATGTCAGGTCCTTTTGCCTGGCATAAACCCAAACTGCATCTCACCAAAATTCACTTTTTTCCTAATCAGATGTTCTAGGACTCTCTCCATTACCTTCATTATCTGCTCCAAAAGTTTTATGCACCTCTTATTTCCTTTTTCCAAGGCATCACCCTTCCATCTGTACACATTTACAATCACACTCTTCAGCCAGTCATCTGAGACAACACATTCATACATAACCGTACTTATCATATCAGTAACTAAACCCACTCTTATATCTCCTAAGACCGTCAGCATTTCAGCAATCAACCGAGACACACCTACCACCATCCCAAACTGCATCCTGCCTATCACCTTGCTCACAGCAGCAGCAGCAATCAAAGGCCAAGGGCCAAACACTGGATCTGCTGGCTCCAAACTTTCCCTGTTCCATTCAAACATTCATTCAGCAACCTACTCTCGCCAAGCATCCTTAATATCATATCCGTCCACCACCACTGTTCCTTCATTATTCTTGACATACTGCTCAGCTATGATATCCCTGTTTTCCCTCTTCATCTGATCTGCCACCCTAAATACCATATTCTTCTTTTCAGTGCTATTTAGGTCATCCTTTAGAAGTCTGTCGTTTCGTTTCATTTCTGAAGGCTCCAACATGCTTGCATGCATCGGCCTTGGTCACCTAATGGCGGCTCTCCACGCTGCTCGATCCCTGGCAGCCTCCCTGTTCAGTCCCTTAACCCTTAAGTCACTCTTAATGACCTCGTCCCATGTCTTTCTCGGTCTACCACTCCCAACCCCTCCCTCAATATTAACACCTCTCACCCTCTGTACCCAATTATCATCCCCCATCCTCTCCACATGTCCAAACCACCTCAGCCTACATCTCCTCTTCACAACACCAATACACTCCAGTCCCATCCTACCTCTCAACTCTTCCATCGTAAACCCAGCCCCCCCAGGCCTTGCACGCAGGGACGCACTGCACATCCACCTAATCATTGTCATTTCTGTACGTTTAAACCTGCGAATATCCTCTTCCTTTACTGCCCAGGTCTCACTACCAAACAGCATCACACTCCTAACAAATGCTGCATACAAAGACCCCTTAGCACGTAAGGAGAGTCCTCTCAATGTCAGGAGAGGCAACAGCTCCCTGAACTTCTTCCAACCACTTCTCACCCTAGCAACTGAGCTAACTCCAGCCCCACCTCCGGCACATAACATGTCTCCCAAATAACGAAATTCCTCCACACACTCAAAGAGACTCACCTGCAAGTTCAACCCTCTCACGCCTAACAATCTCCACCTGCTCTCCCCGACACGCTGCACACACGAAATCAGCATCATCTCGCAGTCTACCTCTAATACCACTACATCTCTTGTGCACCCACTTATCACAAACACTACACAAGATGGAATTACTTCCCACACCCTTGTGGCAAACTGCACATGGCCACTCTCCCTCTCCTCTGATTGTACCGCCACCAACCCTAGATATCATCACTTTTATCTGCATTTACCCTTAAGCCCTTGTACCCCATACCATCTCTCCACTTCTTAAATCTTTCCTCCGCCTCCTTTTCATTCTCCGCAATCAACACCAAATCATCAGCATACAACATCTCCCATGGGAGTCCATCTCTGAAGTCATGTGAGAGGGCTTCAAGCACCATGATAAACAACAAGGGACTCAAAACTGACACCTGATGCACACCAACATTCACGGAAAACTCATCACTCAAAGCTCCATTCACTCTTACCTGGGTGCGAGCACCCATGTACATGGCCATAACAACCCTAACCAGCCATTCTTTCAACCCTAGCTTTCTCATTGCCCACTTCACCACCTCACTAGGGACTCTGTCAAAGGCCTTTTCCAAATCAACAAAAACAAAATACAATTCCCTTTTCTTTCCAATATATTTTTCCTGAAGCTGTCGAACAATGAATAAGGCATCAGTGGTCCCCCTGCCTGGCATAAACCCAAACTGCATCTCATCGATATTCACTCTTTCTCTAATCATACCTTCTACAACTCTCTCCATTACTTTCATTATCTGATCTAAGAGCTTTATATCTCTGTAATTTCCCCTTTCCAGGGCATCACCCTTTCCTTTGTACACATTTACAATTACACTCCTCACCCAATCATCTGGGACAACACACTCTTATATAATCCTATTTATCAGGTCAGTGACTAACCTCACCCCAGTATCTCCTGAGGCCTTCAATTTCGGCAGTCAACCCAGACACACCTGCCGCCTTCCCCACCTGCATCCTGCCTATTGCCTGACTCACAGTAGCAGCGTCAATCAAAGGCCAAGGGCCAAACACTGGATCAGCGGGCTCCAAACCTTCTCTATCTCAATCAAACTCCTCATTCAACAATTGGCTATAATGCTCTCTCCATGCATCTTTAATATCCTCACTGTTCACCACTACCCTTCCATCATCATTCTTCACACACTGCTCACCTACAATGTCCCGATTATCCCTCTTCACCTGATTTGCCACCCTAAAAATCATATTTTTCCTTTCTCCATGATTTAGATTATCAAGTAAAAGTCTCTGTGACTCAGACTTCGCCCTGTATACCTCTCTTCTAGCCCTGTGCTTGGCAGCCAAGTACTCCTCCCTGTTACCACCATTCTTCCATTCTTGGAAAAGCCTTCTTTTCTCCTTAACTGCAGCTTCTACACCCTCATCCCACCACCAAGTTACTTTATGTCTTGGTGGGCCTCTTGTCCAACTGCATATTGCATCGGTAACTCTCAAGAGGTTGTTCTTAAGGGCTCTATACTGTTCATTAACGCCTCTATCTACGGCTTCCTGTTCAGCCACCACTCTCCTCATCTCACTATAAAAGGCATCCCTAACTGATTGGTTTCCCAGCTTCCATATTTTCCTCCTAGGTACATATGTCCTCCTTCTCATCACTCGTTCCTTAAGCACCGTGTCACAAATCAACAGTTTGTGCTGCTGCACACACTCCTTGCTTCCTATAACTTTAACATCCCTCACTAATCTCCTATCAACCCTCCTGACCAGAAAATAATCTATCTGACTACTATTTCCCCCCGACTCGTACGTAATCAACCGGCTGATTCTTTTCCTAAAATGTGTGTTGCACACAATCATGTCCATAGCCTCCCCAAACTCGAGTATTCTTTCCCCTTCCGCATTCCTCACACCGTACGCACATCCTCCATGGACTCCTTCATAACCTTGAGCTGCTTCACCCACATGACCATTTAAATCCCCCCCCAGAACCACTACCTCATCATCACCCATACCACTCACTACACGTATTAAGTCATCCCAAAATGTATCCTTCTCTGCGTCATCCAATCCTACCTGTGGAGCATATGCCGATATAACTGAAACCAATTTCTGACCGACCAAAATTTTCACTACTAATATCCTATCACTTACTCTCATAACATTCATGACATATTCCACCCATTTCTCCGCAACCAACACACCCACACCCCCATATCCGTCAGTTTCCCCCTGCCAAAACAACTTATAGTAGCAATGGGGAGGCGGTAGCTCGATCGGTAGAGAGTTGGCTTGCAGTCCCGAGGGACCCAGGTTCGAATCCTCGCTGGGGCAGGGAACAGTTTAAGGATTTGAATTTCATTAAATCAGGCTTTACTGATCTACCAGAAGACCCGCCGACATGTCGTAAAAATGACCCCGCTAATACCAATACACCAGTCCTGTATGAGACAGCCCTAGCATGTATTCAATATGGACGGTGGGTGTTAGCACCGAAGTGGTGACATGAAGAGGTGTATATGGTATGTAGCAAGACGGCTGGGCCTTGATAGCAGGCTGTAAAGCCTATGCCCAGAGTCGGACACATAAAAAAATAAAAAAATAAAAAAAAATAAAAATCCTTCCCAACAATCTTTCTGGCTGATCCACCCCTGTACCGGACTTCCTGCAAACATGCCACATCCACCCACCTCCTACTGAAAGCCTCAACGACTTCCCCTGCTCTACCTCTCAACCTTCCCACATTCCACGAACCCACCCTAAACCCCCTGGGTGATTTGCTGTCCTCAGGCTTGCTTTGGTGCTTGTTTTTGTAGTTCATAGTTGGTAAGATAAAGGGGGGTAAACATTCCAAAGGTCCGACCCATTGCACAGACCCAGGTCTAGGCAATGGATCTGGGACCCCTAGCCCACCAGCTTACCAGTGGCTGTGGTAGTGGCCTCGGGGCACCCGGCCAGGACAGCTGCAGGGACACCCTCCAAGTGCGGCTTGGCACTGCAACTGCCCCGCCATTATACACCCTCTGATAGGGCAGCCTCCTGGGTCGCTACTCCCAGGTTCGGGCCCCTCTCTATGTGAGACTCACATTTTGGATAGTATACTTCCTGTCTAGTCCCACACTTTGCAGCCAAGTATTCCTCTCTCTTAACACCCTTTTTCCACTCCCAGAACTTCTTTTCTCCTTCAACTGCACCCTCATCCCATCACCACATTACCTTATGTCTTGGTGGGCCACTTGTCCTTCAGTAAAAAAAAAAAAAAAAATCATTAACTCTCAGGAGAATATTCCTGTGAGCTCTACTGTTCATTAACACTACTGTCAACTGCTCCCGGTTCAGTCACAACTCGACCCATGTCACTATTGAAGGCATCCCTTATCCCTCACTGCTTGGTTTTTCAACTTCCATGTTTTCCTCCTGGGCGCACAGGTCCACTTCTTCACCACTGGTTCCTTAAGCACCAAGGCACGTACCAGTAATTCGTGCTACTGCACACACTCTTCGCTTCTCGAAAGCTTTCACAACTATCAGTCATATTTCAAGTATCAGATCCAGGTCACAACTCAACTCATCTCGCTATAGAAGGCATCCCTTACTGTTTGGTTTTTAAACTTCCATAGGTCCACCTCTTCACCACTCACTCCTTAAGCATCATGTCAAATATCAGCAATTTGTGCTGCTGCACACACTCTTCACTCCTTAGTATCTCAAGTCCTTCGCAAAAGCTTTAACAATTCTTAGTCTTATTTCAAATGTTAGGTCCATATATCTCTTACCAATCTATTCAAAACTGTTATACCATATTCATTTCTGTCCAACCTTTTTGTTTATCATTATTCTTCCATAAACAGAATCTTTCCAACAACATTCAGTTGATTTATTCCATGGTACTTTTTGCACTCATTTTGATCATCTGTATTTTAAGTATGATTTTAACAACCCATGCAAAACAAAATGCTTTTATTTCTAAATAACCTGTTAGTATCTCAACCAATATCTCATAAAGTTACTTGAAAAATCCAACTGCAGAATAACATGCAGAAGTTCAACTTAGTGCAAACACACACTGCGTCAAAACTGAAACTTACTTTGTACAAAAACAAACTGTCAATACAAAATGACAAAATCAAAATTTACTTAAAATAACTACTACTAAATTATATACAGCAATCAACATACATCACATTTACTTGACAAGTTAGAGTACACTCACATAGGGCAAACTGGCCAAAGGATGAGGTAAGATGCACTGTGAAGGAATGCTAAGATAAGGCTGATCATTTGTTGCGGCAACCCCAGAATCACCTGGCCATGCTAAATGGACTTAAGGAAGCAGCTACTCCAACTACACACTTCTAGAAGTCTTTTGTTCAGGTCATATTGCAGAATTATACAGTGGAATCTCCTAAATCGTGGTCTTATAAGACTGGGCACATGCTGCGATTTGAGAATTCTGCAAGTTAGAAATAACTAATCTCACTGGGAAAATTACTTATGAGTCTACTATCTTGGAGTGTTGCCCCCCTTACTCCCAAACCTACATCAAACTGGTCACCAGTGAACAATAACAACTCGGAAAAGAAATTAGTAGAGCATATTTAATGGAAATGAACAACACTGTATGATTCTTATCTGACTCTAACTGACAACATTGCTTGAATGGAGAGGGGAGGGGGGAGAGATTCCAAGGCTCAAGGCAGACTAAGGCCTCTTAGCTTGAGGCAAGTGTGCTGCTGCTGCCTCATGCTGCCACCTCTGTGCTGCTTCCTCCTCATGAACCTCCCTCAGGAATCCCTTAAAGTCCAATGTGGAGGCAACGGAAGTGATGTCATCGTCGCTCCCAGCTGCCTCCATGTTGTCGTAAGAGTCATCAATTCACTGAGCTTACTTCTTTACCGAACGGGCGTGACCTTTCCATATTTTCTATTAAAATGAATCTTTCACAGATTACTTATTATTCCTGGATTACCACAGATAATGAGCATTTTTATAAACATATCTCTGAAAGCTATAAATGTGGATTTTGAATACTTGATACACTGACACATCCAGTCGGGGCAGTGGTTTGTAAGCAATGCGGCCAGTTGGAAAGATCATCGGTAAACACTGCCAATGGTGGCCTGCCTACTTCCTTGAATATCCCAAAATATAGGCATATTTTGTTTTTTCCACTCACGTCTTGCAGTCAAAATTCAACAGTTAACTAACTATCTGCACTGCATACGCACCAAAGTTACTAAACTTGAGATTGTGAGTTTGTTATTACAGTACAGTACACCCCCCAGTACACAAAATGCCAAGTGCGTGAGGACCTATTTTATATTTTTAATTATTTTTTAAATGTTACTAACCAGAGGAGAAAAACCGGTGTTTTCCGGAGTGAATCCTGAGTGCACCACCTGTCTCTCTACTACGCGCCACGCTCCACCCACCTTGTGATGTAGATGCAAACAATGCGCCTCTTGTGTGACTTGGACAAAGGGGCTCAATAGAGGTATGGCACATGCAGAGGAGGGAAGTTGCTCTGACGAAAACGCATTCGCCTATTGTGAGGCTGTTTTTTCGGCTGTTTCTCCGCTCTGCCCTATTACATCAGCATGTCTGCTGAGTCAGCAAGATGCAAGAAATTCCTGACCCACGCCCTGAAGATGCAGGTTATTAGGAAGAAGGAAGAGGGAAAGGGAAACACCGCCACTGGAAAGGAGCTTGGTTTGGCTGAATCAACAGTCCGCACCATATGGAAAAACTGACACGCCATCAAGAAAACAGTTAAGACTTATGGGGCTGCAGCACTAGACGGTCATGGCAGGCTAACTAACACCAGCATCATCCTCATGGAGAGTTACCTTGCTACTTACGTCATTCACAAAGAGAAGGAAGGAATGCCGCTGAACGGACGGTACATTCGTGAACAGGCAAAGCTGTTCTACAGGGCTGCTTGTCGTAAGCTGGGAGCTGACAAGCCTTTCATAGCCTCCACTGGCAGGCTTTGCCGTCTCCTGAAATGTAAGGAGCTCCGTCACATATGCATAACTGGGGAGTGTGCATCAGCAGACGGGTTGGCAGGGAAAGAATACCCTGCAATTTTGAGGGGCATCGCTGAAGAGGAAGGACACACGAGGGATCAAATCTACAATGTGGACGAGACGGCCCTGTACTACAAGGCAATGCTGAAGCTGACGTACATCAGCAAGCAACAGAGGCAAGCACTGGGACGCAAGACTGATAAGAACAAGATGACTGTAATGTTTAGTCAACTTGTCTGGCAGTCAAAAGATGTGGCCTGTTGTCGTCCACACTGCAGCACACCCAAGATGCTACCGGAATTCAAGAAACATAAACGATAGTGGGGTGTACTAGTATAAGAGCACTAATGGATGGATGACAACCAGCATTATGTCTGATTGGCTGATGAGGCATTGCATCCCTGATGCCAAGGCAAAGTGCAGGGAACTTGGCATCCTGTTTCAAGATGCTTCTAATTTTAGACAATGCACCCAGTCACCCCACCTGGTTAGAAGATCTCCATAAGGACTGCAAGATTGTTTTTCTGCCACCCCGAACAACTTTCCTCATGCAGCCTTTAGAGCTGAAGCTCATCGCGATGCTTAAGCAGCTGTACCACCGCAAGCTGTATGACTACCTCCGTGAAAAAAACAACATCCCTTTGGAACCTCAAGCAATCTTAGAAGAAAACGACAACGAGGATATGGACACCGAGGAAGCTGATGTCGCACCACCCGCTACACCTGCACCAGCTCCGACAGCATCTACTGCAGAGATGTCAGTGATGGCATTTTGGCAGTCCTTCTCTATCAAGAATGCTATCGAATTGTTGCTGAATGCTTGGGACAACATCAGCATCACAGCAGTCAGTCATGCCTGGAGCCTACTCGTGCCGCAACTGTGTGATGTTACATAAGCAACTGCCATTCAGCCCCTGGTGGACACTGAGGCAGCAACTCTCACAGCTGTACAAGCTGTGACAGGGATGCAGGACGTGATGCTGAAAGACATCAGGGAAACACATTCTGCAGCAGTCAAGCAGGAGCAACAGGAAGTCCTGAGCTGAGATGACGAGGCAGACTCCGAACAACAGACCCTGACAGCAGAACAGCAGGCAGCGGAAGTGATGGAGAATGATTGTCAATGCCTAGGATTGGTGGAATCCTGTGTGCCCTGAATAAGTTCAAGGAGGAATTCGAGAGACTGTAACTGTCCCACCAACGAGTGGAAGAGGTTCTGAGTTCACTACACAGAACCTTCCGCTACTATACAGAGAAGGACCACCAAGAAATTAACAGAAGGAAACAAACCCTCATCACCCATTACATCCAGCGGCCACAACAAATTCCTGGAGAGGAACAAGAGGATAAAATGATGTCAGTGGTGTCATCAACAGACTTTGAAGGATTCATAGAGGAAATGAGTGAGGTGGCTTGTGAAAGTGTTGGTGAGGAGGTTGGTGCATCCAGTGGTGCACACTAAGTGTGTCACCCTGCCTTGGAACCCCTTCTTATGTCCATCAAGCCTGTTACCTTCTTTGATTGAGGTGAGCAGCCATATTCTTGTTACCCTTCAGTTACATCTGAAGTACTGTACCATATATGTCTTAGATATTTCCCCTCAAACGGGTCAAAAAAAGGTCACTGTTAGAGGGGGGGGGTCCCGCCCATATGTTAATTTTCCCATTCGTTTATGTATTCCTAGTATGCGAGCACCTATGCTGCCCATATAGGCACATACTAGGGAAGTGTACCATACATAGGTGGAATCAGCATGCCTGTTTGGTAAAGAATTACTTACCGTTTAATTGTCTGCTAAACGAGCGTGGCCTTTTTCATATTTTCTGTTGAAAAGAGTCTTTTACATGTTACTTGTTATTATCCCTAGATTACCACAGCTACAAGGCAATTTTATAAACATACCTCTGAACGTTATAAATGAGGATTTAGAATGCGTGATACACTGACGCATCCAGTCGAAGCGGTGGTTGGTAAACAATGTGGCCAGTTGGATAGATCATCCTCGCTGAGTCCATAATGGTGGGCAACTTTGGCTTTCTTCTCACTGCCTTCAATCCTCCTTATTACATCAAACTTCTGGGTGTATGTTAACATTGGCTTCTTCTTCCCCTTCCTCAAAGAAGTTGTAGGCTTAGGAGGGTAATGATCAACCACGGTAACAATGGGCAGGCGGAGGAAGCATGGGGGGAAAAAAATCCTCTCATACACCACACCAGAACCACATACTGTCAACTGAGAGGAGCCAATGCATCGAGCCGGGCGGGCGCTGGGGCTCGTGCATGCTTGCATTCGTGCTTGGTGTGGGAGGGAAGTGCTGTGATTGGTTTAAAGTGCTATGCTTGAATACGACTGGTTTAGTAATTAACGGCTGGCTGGACACACAGATTTGAGGTAAAGGTGGGGTGTATTACATGAAGCATTGGAAAACCTTCACTTCTGAGGCTGCAATCACAAATCACCTATAATTTCTGCAAGTTACTGATATTGCAAACTGCTGCATGATGTTGGCACGTTTTATGAATCTACTGTTTTGATGCTGGCAGTTTAGGAGATTCCACTGTATTGTGACAGAGGTGGGTGTGTTGTGATGTGGGGAATGCACAGCAGTGGGGGCATGGTGAATTATTTGTGTGTTGTATTTTGTGTTAGCAGTGAAGCAGGGAAGTGACAGCTGCATCATAAAGTACAACAGTATCTCTCTGGGCAGGGAAGTTTACGAAGGAGGGATGTCTAGTGGTAGTTCATGAAAGATGCTGTCTGACTGGAGGTTCTGTATGGATGTACTGGCTATGTGTTTGTGTTTTTGTATGTGTTTCTCAAATGTAGTGTTGTGTGGAAGACTGATGTCACTGAGATATTTCATGTAGTGTTGTGTGGAAGACTGATGTCACTGAGATATTTCATGTAGTGTTGGGAGGTTGTTCATTTTTTTATGGTGAGGGGGTGATGCAACATGAGTGTGTTGAATTCTGAGCTGAAGAGATCAAACGTTTACTGCTCATATCCATACGGTTCTTGATTGAGAGTATTTTTCTTGATGCAACTGATCTTATGCATCCCCTCCCTTTTTATTTAAGCTCCTCTATGTTTGATGAAACTAATGATATGGTGGAAATGGAAATGGCATTGGAACAAGTCGGAGGCTGATGATTGTGATGATGATGACACAGAAAATGATCTTCACAAGGATAGATCTTACAGAACCAAGACTCCAATAAAGGGGAAAGGAGATACAAAATCTAAATGGTACAGAAAAGTGAAAAAATAATAAGTAAAGAGTGATAACAGAAGGTCTTCACTCATCATCACTCTCCAAACCCTGTTTCCAAAAAACTATGAGATGGGAAGGCCTAATGAATATCGATGACCTTCTGAAAGAAATATAATGCAAAGGGAGGAAAAGCTGTAAGTGTACCCTACCCCTTTCCAAAGTCACATGAGTAATAAGCCAGCTTATGCCAAAAGTTGTGGATAAAAGGACATACTCTGTATCAGGGACAAATTTGGGATAATGCCTGCTTATGCCAAAAGCTGTGGATAAAAGGACGTACTCTGTATCAGAGACAACTTTGGGGAAAAGTTTTCTTTGATAATGTGGCCTAAAGAAAAGCTGCATCAGAATAAATGCAAGGCACTTCCCAAGAACTAAATAACAAATAAAGGAAAACAAATGAGAATTAGCAGAATGTGAGAAAGGCTGGGGGACAGTTAAGAGTTACTGGGATAAATCATGCTCACAGACTGTGTCATACCCAAACTCAAAGATGTCCACGCCCATAATGTACTCCCACATGTGGCCCATGATCGGAGCGTCGGCCCTGAGGTGAGGGGCAAGAATATATTGTCGTGAAGCAAAAAGGGTATAATGTTGATTCAGAAGAGATAAGAGGCTTCAGGAAATAAAACCTGGAAACAAAGAAAGCAATGAAGAGTAAAGCAGAGTTTGGGGCTGCAAATAAATAACCAGAAAGCATAGAGAAAAACAGAGAAACCAATATACCATCCCAAATTTGTGAAAAAAATACTTACCAGAAACTTAATTATTACCAGTAAGAGATTCCACACACCACCATCACTGCTATAACAGAAGGAATCTTGTACATAATGCCAACTCATTATTTAAAAAGAAAAATAAATATATATATATATAAAAGGTGTGAACATGAGGCATCCAGTAATTAACATTCTACAAAATATATACACCTGAATGATTACTGAGTACCAGGTAATATAATATTTTCTAGTATGGAGATATTAGTGATTATGTCAGTGAGATAACTACCGTAATAAGCAAACACAAGCAAAGCAAAGAAAGAATCATATCATCTATTGTGGTCTGAAAATCACTAACATCTTATATCAAAAACACATGTCAAAGACTACTGAAAAGTGTCTGAATATTAGTTTGTAAATGAAGAAATGGAACAGTGAAGTGTAAAAAAAAAGGAGGCAGAATTCACATGCAATGAAGCAGAAGAGCTGACAACCACATGCTTCATGCTTGCTTTGGGCACTAATCTCTTATGTACATACAACAGAGTATAAATCTATACATGTATCAGAAGGAATATTGATCGATGTCTGAATGCAACCCCAAGGCCATGGATAGACAAGATGCTCAATCTTGAAGCCTTATACAAATCGTAGCTCTGAAAGAAAACATTTGGTGTGCTGAGAGGAGTGCAAGAAGGTGCAACACTGCTGTCTACTGTTTTAAAAATTTTGTTTTAATTATACTATATAAAAAACATGCATATGATGAATTCTGATCCCAACAATGAGAAGTAAAATGAACTTTTAAATAATACTAGAGATATGAGCCTAACAACATTCTCTTTACTTGAATCACTTCAACATCAACCAGCAAGTGCCACACTAATGCTTGCCATCCCCAGTTGAAGGACAATTCACTGTATTTTCTCACCCTATGCCAATGAGATCCTCTGTCAACATAAACTCCCACAGGTGTGACACGATGGCTGCATCTGCCCTGGGGGAGGGGTGGAAGGGGTAAAACAAGGGGCAGGATGGTCATTAAGAGAGTATGAGGAGAAAGAAGAAAATGGCAAACAAAACTAACATGATTAAGAAGAGAATAAAGTATGATGAGATAAAAGAAAAGGGAATACTGTACCAAGATAAAAATGAAAAAAATGATAATATACAGTGAAGAAAGGTCAGAGAAAAGAGGGCTAAGAGGAGGAAGCATAAAAGACAGTATTTAAGATTACAGTAAAGAGGAAAAGGGTAGGTAGGATAATCTGGGCAAGACTGAATACTTTACTGAGGCAATATTAAGGGAAAAATGTACAACATTATTGTTAAAGTAAGAAAGTAAAACATTTCAAGCAAGATTGGATGAAAGTGAGTAGAGTGTTTTAAGTACTATACATAAAGATGGATTTTATGATGACTGAAATATAGATAAATTGGTAATGGACAAACTTCATACCGTTAATGTTGATCAGTATGTTAAAAAAAAAACAGAAAAACAGGTATGCATTGATCAAGTCACAGGCATGCCTAAATAGTACTCACACACCAAGTTAGCTGAAAATAAGTAAAAAAAATTCCTTTCACACCGGACAAGCAGTGACAAAGTACAGTACTTATACTATGGTAAACAGAACTAGCAAATACATCTTAAATATCCAGTATATATATTTTTTTACTTAGGAATTATAATTCATCTTCATCTTCCACAATCCAATTTCCTACACTTACATGGGGTAAGGGTATGGGAATTGCTGTTATTATTATTATTATTATTATTATTATTACTGGGGTCATAATCCGAATATAAGAAATTCTATGAACTACATATCCCACCCCCTGTGCTATAGGAAGTACTGTATGAAGCTGCAAAAGTGCTGCATAACATCCCAGTGCCAATTCAGTAAACAAAGGAGATTTCAACCCTTCAATAGTTGCCCTTTACAACATGCAGGAAATATATTGGTAAATATTCTTCACCTTGAAAAGGAAGAGGACAATGAGCGTAGATGCAAACAGCACCTTTATTACGGATGTTGTGACATTTATGTAATCATCAGTGATCTACAAGGAACAGGATAAAATAGTAGAACATTTAATAAAACTTGTATAATAAAAAAAAAATCAAGGTTAACATGATTTTAAAAAAAAGGGGGGGGGGACTAAAGCAGAATCATGCAACATAAACAGGAACTGCAGATGTAATGTTATTTATAAATGGGTTATGGGCCTTAATATACAGTGATTCAAGCAGTCTTATGTTACTATAGTATTTGATGTACAAGATAATAATATTGAAACTACTCTTTTTTAGTTATGATATCAACAATTATCCCATACTGCTGAGTGAGGAGGGGACCCTAGTCTTCTGCCTTTGCTGCTAGACTTATCCATATGCTCATCTGTCCTAACCTTGAAAGCATGGCTTGTGCTACCAATATACCTGGCCTGGCAACCAGGGCAAGTGAAACAAGACAACAAACAAGTGTAGGTCGGTTGGAGAAGGATCCTTAACCCTTAAAAGACGGACATCGAAATGTTTTTGATGTACAGTACGCTCAGGACAGGCATAATCGGCAAGTGCGTTATGATGGGGGATTGGGGGGAGGGGAATGGGGACTG
>JAGKTI010000017.1:80098-98833 GCA_018397915.1 Birgus latro | reverse complement strand
CACCCGTCTTTTTGGCCTTAGTACCCTCGGACAGCATATGCAGACACCCGTCTTTTAGGGGTTAACGTGAAAGGAAGATCCAGTTTTGAATGAGTTATTTAATATCATCTTAAATGTCAATTTTGAGATAAAATTTAGCAAGGCTTCTAAGTAAACAGACTTTTGTCTGAACGGAAATATCGCCCAAGAAGGGAAAATGTAGATAATGTACCTCCTTATGGGCAGTTAATATTTGATGTTTAGGCATGTAGAAGTGTATGGTATGCAGGAGGACTGCTGGGCCTTGATTGCAGGCTGTGAAGCCTATGCCTAGAGTTGGACACACAAAAAAAATAAAAAAAATGTAATGGTTGTTTAGAAAATTCCTTACAAGATAATAGCACAGGTTTTCACCACAGCCATTATATGCAATATATTTTCTTATAAGGAAAATCTCATCATGGAACACAGAATATATATACTGTATAGGTAAGAAAAAAAAGCCTATTTAACAAGGTCTTAGCAGCACTGATTTTAACTATTTTACAGCAATAACTGAAAAAAAAAACTGCTTCCCTACCCTGAAAAAGTAGGCCTTTGAAACACTGAACTCCAGAGCTTACCATTATCTTTCTTAACCATGATTTCTAAAAATCAGAGACAACCACAGGACTGTTTCAATCATGAACTGTACATTATTACCCTAAGAAGAGTGTCAATACTCAGTCAATCAATCATTCATCATCCAATCTTGTGTTGCCCCATGACAAAGCCTCACTAATCCCTGAGAGGCATTACTAACTATCTATCTATTGCCAGACGCTTTAATCCAACAAGGGGTGGCCACAAACAAATCGCCTCCATGTCGCCCTGTCCCCCGCCATTTCATTGCCCTACTCCCAGCTTACCCCTCCTCCCCCAATATACCTCTCATTACATGAGCAATAAACCCCAACCACTCCTTAGATGTAAATCTGCCCAGGATTAATCCGACTGGAGCACCTTAATTACCCACTAAACCACCAGGCGCCATAATATGGTTATATGATTACCACCCAGCATAGCAAATGGTTTCCTGATGTACAGGAAACAATTTGGGTTGTCACATAGTGCAAGAAATCATAAGCATGGCTTTTATCTCTAAATATGACAAATGTATCATCAGCATACTTTTGGTACATCCATGGTTTACTATTCCTTGGACAATCTCTTAGTCATAATTGTCTGTAAAAAGATGTTGGCAAAATTAGGTCCGAGGGATGATCCTATAGCAACACCATTAATATGTTTGTAGAACTGTTACTAAATATAAACAAACTATCCTTCACACAAAGAGAAAAAAGTTCTTTGAATACATTTTTTGTCATTCCCTTAAAAATTTCAGCATCTTTATCGAGCAGTTTCAAAATTATGTCCATAGTCTCATCAGTGGGGATATTTGTAAACAAGGAGGTACGATCAAAATTGCACATAAAATACATATCAGATATATTTACTTTAGACAGTGAATCTGCAAATTTGCATGAACTCTTAACTGTAAGCTCATTAGTGATTAAAACACTAAAAAGTTGGACAAGAAACTTTCACATTTATATGAAGCAGTATTGTCAGCAGCCATAATTTGTCAGAGGGAATGAATGGTTTATGTGCATTATGTAAACTATATAAGGTGGCAGGAGTCAAACCCATGGGTATGAAAGATTCAGAATCTTCAGGGAAGATTATATCAGGAGAAACTAAATTATTACTGAATCTAGTTACTTTATGTTCTAATTTCAAAGTCACATCAAGAACCTCTGAGTACCATAGTTTAGTAAATTTA
The DNA here is from genome assembly GCA_018397915.1 of Birgus latro. Taxonomy (NCBI): domain Eukaryota; kingdom Metazoa; phylum Arthropoda; class Malacostraca; order Decapoda; family Coenobitidae; genus Birgus; species Birgus latro. The sequence goes on along the minus strand of JAGKTI010000017.1, from coordinate 97,032 downwards.
GTGGTCATTTAAGATTCAGAATCCTTGAAATCCACAGGGTCAACTCCAGCCACCTTATATGATTTACCTAATGCACACAAACCATCCGTTTCCCTCTGATCCATTACAGCTGCTGACAATACTGCTTCATATAAATGTCAAAGTTTCTTGTCCAGCTTTTTAGTGTTTTAATCAGTAATGAGCTTACAGTAATGAGCTTTAGGAGAATAGAGTGTAGCACCAGTCGATCAGGGCAGTACTCCCAAGGAGGATGGAAAGCTAATGACAGGGAGAGCTGCAGCTCCCGTTTCATCAGCCCTCAGGACTTGTTCCTGACCATCCCCCTTTGCTGAACTTTTTCAGTGTCTCAGTAACACAGAGAGTAGACCAGCATGCTCTCCAATACAAGTTTCTCTAACTGTCAACACCAAACTACATACACGCTACACACTACACTTCCTTTTCAAATTTTTTCTAAAAACTGGCTACTGAAACTCGTGCCTCGGAGTCCTGAGGGGGGGGGGACCTTAAATGCCCCCACCATCCGCCCCTCTCCCGGTGACAACTCTCGGAGCTGCCTGGAACCACTGTCTGACTCACTCCTTCTTCATTTCTGTAACATTCGCGGCCTTTCCTCTAACTTTCACGCTGTTCAGCACCACCTCTTCTCCTCTAAACCTCACCTTCTCTTTCTGAGACTCAGCTGTCTGAGACAACTGACAGCAAACCCTTTTCTGCATCCTCCTACTTTCTCTATTCTCATTTCAAAGCCAAAGGTGGCTGTTGTGTATATGTACGCAACGATCTATCTTGCTCTCGTGTTCCTGAACTTGATTCTTCTGAACTCTCTACTCTCTGGCTTCGGCTCTCCTGTCATTCTCTGACTAAATATGTCTGTGCTGTTTACTTATCTCCTAATTCTACCGACTATCAAAAATTCTTTGACTATCTTACTTCTACGATGGAACACATTCTATCCATTTCTCCTTTCTCTGAAATCTCCATTCTAGGAGATTTCAATGTTCACCACCACCTTTGGCTCTCCTCTCTTTTCACTGATCCACCTGGTGAACAAGCCTACAACTTTTCTATCCTTCATGACCGAGAGCAGCTTGTACAGCACCCTACCCGTATCCCTGACCACCTTGGAGAGAGTTCCAACATACTTGATCTTTTCCTAACAACTATTCCTTCTGCTTACACTGTTAATCTTTTCTCTCCGTTGGGCTCCTCCGATCATAACCTTATTACCATAACCTGTCCTATTGCTCCAGTACAGCCTGTGGACCCTCTAAAGAAATGCCGCCTGTGGCACTTTGGAGCTTCAGATTGGGACGCCCTCAGGCAGTACTTCTTTGATTTCCCTTGGAATGATTATTGCTTCCATGGCCGGGAGCCGTCCGAGTGTGCCCTGTGCATTACGGAGGTTATTCTCTCGGGCATGGAAGCATACATTCATCCTCTGACTAATGCAAGAAAGCCTTGGTTTAATCACGCTTGTTCTAATGCTGTCCGCAACAAAGAGAGGGCCTTTAAAAGGTACCGGAGCCAACCCACCCCTGAATCACATCTTTTTTACATTTCTGCCCGGAATCGTTCTAAGTCTGTTCTTCGCTCTGCTAAAAATAATTTCATCCGTGCTAAATGTTCCCAACTCTCCAACTCGAATTCTTCTCGCTCCTTTTGGCACCTTGCCAAAAACCTTTCTAACAACTTTACCTCATCATCCTTCCCTCCTCTTTTCTACTCTGATGGCTCTGTAGCTATTTCTTCTACTGATAAAGCTGATCTCTTTGCTCAGACTTTCTCCTCCAATTCTACCTTAGACGATTCCGGTGCTGTTCCTCCATCACTTCTCCCCTCAGACTTCCTCATGACTGGCATTAAAATTTCTTCAGCTGATGTATTTTCTGCCATCACTGGCCTCAATATTAACAAGGCATATGGGCCTGATGGAGTCCCTCCTGTTGTCCTCAAAAACTGTGCTTCTGTGCTTACACCCTGCCTAGGTAAACTCTTTCGCCTTTGTCTCTCAACTTGTACCTTTCCTTCTTGCTGGAAGTTTGCTCTCATTCAGCCAGTCCCAAAGAAGGGTGACCATTCCCAACCCTCTAACTATCGTCCAGTTGCTTTAACATCCTGTGTATCAAAAGTTTTCGAATCAGTTCTTAACAGAAAAATTTTAAAGCATCATTCCAGTCACAACCTTCTTTCCGATCGTCAGTATGGGTTCCGTCAGGGACGCTCCACTGGCGATCTTCTCACCTATCTTTCAGACTCCTGGTCATCCTCCTTTCGGGACTTTGGCGAAAGCTTTGCCAATGCACTTGACATCTCAAAGGCTTTCGATCGAGTCTGGCATAAATCTTTGATTTCCAAACTGCCCTCTTACGGTTTCTATCCTTCTATCTGTGCCTTCATCTCTAGCTTCCTTTCTGGTCGTTCTATAGCTGCTGTTGTAGACGGCCATCGTTCTTCTCCTAGACCTATCAACAGTGGTGTTCCTCAAGGCTCTGTCCTATCACCAACTCTCTTCCTTTTATTCATCAATGACCTTCTAAGCTGTACATCTAACCCTATCCACTCATATGCTGATGATTCCACCGTGACTTCACCTTTCCATTCGATTTCCGCAGTGTCCATCTCAGCAGTTACTTCAGCAAACAAGGGATGAGGCTATGGCACACCTAATGTCTGACTTGGCTCATATCTCTGATTGGGGTAAAAATAACCTTGTTATTTTTAATGCATCAAAAACTCAGTTCTTACACTTATCAACCCGACAAAATCTTCCTCAGGATTACCCACTAATGTTTAATAATGTCCAGCTCAGTCCTGCATCATCCTTAAACATGGTAGGGGTTTTATTCTCTTGGGATTTGTCTTGGAAAAAACATATTGCATCTCTTGTGAAATCTGCTTCCAAGAGATTAGGTGTGCTGGGCCGACTCTGAGCTTTCTTTACCCCTGCACAGATGTTGACCTTGTACACGGGTTTTATTCGCCCGTGTATGGAGTACAACTCTCATGTGTGGGGAGGCTCCCCACATGCGGTTCTTCTCAATAGGGTGGAGTCAAAGGCTTTTCGTCTCATTAACTCTCCTCCTCTTACTGATTCCCTTCAACCTTTGTCTCTTCGCCGCACTGTTGCTTCTTTATCTCTCTTCTATCGCTACTTCAATGGTCACTGTTCCTCTGAACTGTCTGCTTGCATCCCTCCACCTCTACGACGGGCACATAGTACCCGTCTAGCAACCAACTCTCATCCCTTTTCTGTCCAACTCTCTAATGCAAGAGTTAACCGTTACTCCCAGTCCTTCATTTATGCAACTGGTCAACTCTGGAACTGTCTCCCTCTGTCTGTATTCCCTGCTTCCTATGATCTCCAATCTTTCAAAAGCAGTGTGTCCAGGCATCTCGAAATGAATGGATCTTGAATTTGGCTCTCTTTTGCATTGTTTTTACTTTTTCTTGGAAGGAACAGTATGCGGTCCCATGGCCCTTGGTTCCTTCTTCCTTGGATTTATAAAAAAAAAAAAAAATCATACAAACTTGCAGATTCATTGTCTAAAGTTAATATATCTGACATGTATTTTATGGGCAATTTTGATCATACCTCTCTGTTTACAAATATCCCTACTGATGAGACTATGGACATTATTTTGAAACTGCTCGATAGGGATGTTGAAATTTTTAAGGGAATGACAGGATAGTTTGTTTATATTTGGTAACAAATTCTACAAACAGATTAATGGTGATGCTAAGGGATCATCCCTCAGACCTACTTTTGCCAACATCTTTTTACAAACAATTGTGACTAAGAGATTGTCCAAGTAAACCAAGAATGTACCAAAGTTATGTTGATGATACATTTGTCATGTTCAGAGATAAAAGCCATGCTTATGATTTCTTGCACTATATAGAAACTCGTCATACTGTAATAATAAACAGTTCACAGAAACAGTGTCCAGCAGTTATCTCCCATTTTTTTATATCAGGGTTAAGAAAGATTATGGTAAGTTCTGGTGTTCAGTGTTCTGCAAGCCTACTTTCTCAGGTTTGGAAAGCAGTTCTTTTCAGTTACTGCTGTAAAATGTTTAAAATCAGTGCTGTTTACACCTTGTTACACATTTTTTTTTTCCCCTCTCATTCTGTTCCATGATGAGATTCTCCTTTTAAGAAAATTATCTGTGTATAATGGCTATAGTGAAAACCTGTCCTATTGTCTGTCTATCTATCTACTGCCAAACACCTTCATCCACACAACAACACTCCTTCACTCCCTCCTTTGTCAGTCTGTCTCTCCATGTGACTCCACATGCTCCTCTCAAATACCTCATTTCCACTGCTCTCACTCTTGACTAGTGTCCCTCCAACAAGGTCCAAGTTTCACTTTCATACGTTAGGGCTGTATCACAATACTGTCATGTAGTAACTTTTTCACTTCCATGCTCACTGCCCTGTTTCTTATTACTGCTTTGAAAGAACAAGCAACCTTTCTTCCATGTTGTACCCTTTCAAGCACTCCACCCTCTATACATCCATCCTTACTCACCACATTACCCAAGTACTTAAATGCACTCACATTTTCTATTTCCTCTTCATCCAACCCTACTGTACATTCAGTGACTTCATTTCTCTCGAAGACCATAACTTTACTCTTCCCTACATTCACCTTTACATCCAGTTTCTTACATACTCTCCCAAACTTATTCACCAAGCCTTGCAGCTCCTCTTCATCTTCACTTAACAACACAGTAGCATCTGCAAACAGGGAGTTTCCACACACACCCCTCTTTCATTAGGACCACTCCAACATCCACTGCCCAACCTTGTATCTTTTATAACCCCATCCATATACAGATTAGACAACAATGGAGACATGACACATCCCTGTTTCAATCCAACCTTGAAACAGAAACATTCACTCAGTTCACAATCCACACACACTGCAGCCTTAGGACCCTCATGCATACTCTTCAAGGAATTCAACAACTTCCTATATATTCCATATACTCTCAATACTTTCCACAATCCTTGTCTATCCATCCTGTCATTATGCTTTCTCCAAATCCATGAAGGTCACATACAACTTCTATCCCTTCTCTAGAAACTTTTCCACTAAGACCTAAGAATGAATATCCGATCTATACATCATCTTCTCTTCCTAAAACCTCCCTGTTCTTCTCCAACTAATTCCTCTGTTATTTCCCTAACTCAATAAGTATCCTATCATATACTTTTCCTTTTACACTAAGACGATAAATGCCGCTATGATTACCACACACTTCTTTTTCCTCTTTTCCTTTGTATGGGAGAATAATCATACCTGACTTCCAATCCTTTGAGACACTACCTTTCTATTGCCATGTGAGGAATTTTAACCATTACATGCCTAAACAACAAATCCCTACTGCCAGTAAGGAGGTATTTTTTCTTAATTTACTCTACTACTTAGGTGTTACGTCCATTCAGATGAAAAACTGTTTACTTAGCAGTCTTGCTACATTTAACTTCCAAAATAACTTTAAGATGAAATTAATTAATTCATTCAAAACTGTATCTTTCTTTCACGTCAAGATCCTGTTCCAATTGACCTATGCTTGTTTGTTGTCTTGTTTCACTTGCCCTGGCTGCCAGGCCGAGTACATCGGTAGTACAACTTGTGCTTTCAAGTTAGGACAGACGAGCATATAGGTCACATGAGCTGCAAAGGCAGAAGACTCGGGTCCCCTCCTCACTCAGCAGTTAGGGATCATTGTGTACCTTGTGATATCATACTTTAAAAAAAAAAAAAAAAAAAAAATGCAGCAGACTTGGGTCCCCTCCTCACTCAGCAGTTAGGGATCATTGTTTTTTTTGAAATAAAAATTAAAAAAAAAAAAAAAAAAAAAAAAAGTATTTTAAAACATTATGTTGTACATCAAACTGTAACTTAAGACTGCTTGAATCACTATATATTTAGACCCATAACCCATCTCAAAACAACATTACGTTTGCAGTTCCTCTTTATGTTGCATAACTCTGGTTTAGTCTTCCCTCCTTTTTCTTTTTAACATTTTAAGCTTGATTTTTTTTCTTATACAATATTTGTAAAACATGTTTTACTATTTTACCCTATTACTTTTAGATCACTAATGATGACATTGTAAATGCCAAAATGTCTGTAATAAAGATGCTGTTCAATCTATGCTCGTTGTCCTCTTCTTATTCAAGCTGAGCTTCCCCATGAACGCCCAACTACCTGTACCTGATATTCTTCACCTATACTGATAGTTAATAGAATAAGACTTCTATTTCCTGCTTGGAAGGGCTTAATGCCTTTGCAGCTCAGCATTCCATACCAAGCCTATGTTAGGCTTTCTTATTACCTAATACTCTGCCATGAAAAAAAGAAAAAAAAAAGTAAAACTAAAAATAAACAACAAAAAATACCATATAAAGTCAAATAGCTCTTTGGTCTCATCTGTTACTATATCCCTACCTACAGCATGCCATGTGCTGGAGCAAAATGCACCAACATATTGCTGTCACCCTTTAATCCTCAAGTTGCTTCAGAAAAAGAGAATATATGAAAGACAGGGATGAAAGAAATGCTGCATTACCTGAAGATTTCATTCCAAAACCAGCCACTTTACTCACCTCTCATGGATTTGTGTTTAAGTGGCTAGGAGTTTCATCAGATGGAGGAGGTTTAGGGCCAAAGAAGTACATGTTCACAAGATGTAAAAAAAGGTTTCTTAGCAACAGAGTAAAAACTCTGGGGGCTTGAATGGTGGGTGGATGAGTGTCGTCTATTTAATTGGGCACGCTTCTGATAGTACAGTATTTCTTGTATCAGGTTTTTCTCTTGCTCTCAGAACCTTACAGTATCCTAACCTTTGGTGGAAAATGAGGTCAGGATGATGATAATGAATGAGAAAAATACCTTAACTCCAACATAAGATACCTGAGGTAAAGAGACTTTTGGACATTTAAATGTTTTCTCTCTGATCACCTCCACCTCCTGAAAAGAAGTATGGAGGATCTTGACAGTACCATGCCATCTTGACAGTGTCAAGCCAAATGAAACTGAAAACACAGAGGTCCAAAAGAAGGCAAAAAGAAAATAAGGCTCATCAAGGCAAATTTTACAAATACAATAGGTAATCATAATTACCTAAGCACTGGTGAAAGAATGCCCTCAGCACTTGCAAACCAGCAAGAAAGAACTAAAGTATGCTTAAAGAAAGTGAACTCTGACAAAAACTTAATCACAGAGTAATTGTGTAGCCAAATGAAAAACATAAATGCACTATAAAGCACGAACAGATCCTGCTGCTCTAGGTAAAGACCTTCTAAACATTATGCTGCAGGCAGAACTTAAATAAGGTATTAGCAAAGGCTCAAGTACCTCATTAATTAAACCTTTGGCAGAAAAATAACAGATGAAATTGAAGGAATATGCCCACTTACAAGCACATAAGCATTAGGCACCAAAACATGATCCATTGTCTGTATCAATGAACTTGATATTTTGAAACGTAATTTGTAAAACATGGCTGCCTGGAATGCTGTATCCATAGTACAGCAAGTACTCATTCTGCCATTTTCTTATGTTCTCATTTGCTATTACAACCACAATAAATTCCTGAAATAGCACAAATTAAAGTATCACTGATATAGTTGACAGCAAAAGTTTACCTGCCTGTGTGCTGTGACCTCTCTTGATCTGGTAACAATGTATGAGATAGGACTGCCTGGTAGGGTTTAATGACAAGTATTTAAGGCACAGACATACAAGTTGTGCTGCCAGTGAGTATTACATGACATGTCTTAGAATGTTTTCAGCACTGATGGTAAGCTTTTAAAACAACACTGGTTGTGGTTTATTTTTAAACAGTGTTACTAGGCAACTCATATCACACCTCTGTTATGGATTTGAAAGTTATCAAAGGCTTGATGTTTCATGAAACAGTATCTCGAAACTAGTGTTTCGAATGTCTGCTTCATACTCAATCTGTTGGGAAAAAATATGGGGAGGAATACTGTGGAAACTGGAAGGAAACAGAGATAATAGAAGATGGTTTACAAGTAAACATACTGTATGTACAGTTACAGGTATTTTCTATGTTGGTGATACGTAGGGAGGAGTCAGGGAGTCAGTTGGAGGAGGGAGGAGAGAATGGATGAGTTAGAGTGAGAGGAAGGTCGAGAACCCTGACATTAACGATGGACAGGCTCCGTAAGCACAATGGTTAAAAGGGGTGTAACTGTATTGACATTTATATGCTCTAAATATTGTGTTATTAATACTGTATCACCAAAAGAATGACTTTAATTTCTCTGAATAACAACTATACTCATGTCCCAAATAATCAACCATACTAACAAAGATAAAATGAAACAAAGGGAAGGGAATGAAACTGGGAGCATGGTGGTAGAAATGGGGTGAAGGAAGGGAAGTCAAGGAGGGAGGAGGGAGAACACAAGGAGGGAGAAATGATAAAGACAGATGGAAGGAAGCAGGAGGGAGATGGATAAGGTTAGGGATAGGATTTGGAGGATTAGTGATAGCAATGTTTATATGTTTTACAGATGTTAACCCGATAACTGCTACGTACTTCATATGATGGAAAAATGGGTATAGCTACTACATACATCATATGATTTTTTTTTTTTTTTTTAATGAGCACTTTCTAATTCCTTCTGGCACCTTAACCCTTAGACGTACCGATGACGGGCTGGCCCATCACGCATTTGTCAACATCTGACATTAGTATGACGAGTTTGCCCATCACCCGATGTAATTTCTAAGGAAATATTTTGTGAGTCGTCATTTTTGTTGGATGACGGGCAAAAGTGAGCGGAGCTATGCCTGCCAAGCTAGTGCATGCGTGTTCACTTGTTTTCCTCTGCTCAGCGTTGTGTGAGGCTGCTCACAGATTGAATATACCCCTCTTGATCTCCCGCAGACAGTACCTATTTCTCTGGATCTATTGCATTTTTTTCTCAGAAATTTTTTGTGAATTAGCTGAAAATGAGTGTGTGAAGGCTAGTAAAATGCCTAAGGCAAAGAGATCATTGTTTAAAGGCAAAGATCCTGCTAATATTAGTGGTGAGGAAAAGCCTGGCACCTCTGAATCAAGTGCATATGTACAATCGCCCAAAGAAGTGATGACCCGATTCCCAGTACCTTTCGCTCAAAAAGTGGTATCTGGCAACTGCCGGGGCCTAGTTATATTTCCCATATCACACACCGGAAAGAGCAGTATTTGGGTAGACATCACCAAAAAGCAATATATAAGCACTTTTACCGTGTATATCTCGCATTACGGAAGAGGAAACCACAATACACTAAAGTTGAGGCTTAGCAGTACGAAAGAATGTGAATCGCACAGCCTATCGCTCAACGGTTTCAGGGTTAAAATGCGGAGAAACTCTCATCATATTTATTTTACATTCTGAATCAACAATACTGAAGAAATAATGTCCAATAAGATAAATCACAGAGATAATGTTAATGTCGAAATCACGAACACCATCAACTCGGAAAAATAAACATCTAAAAATATATTACTATCCACATTTAAATCTCTATGCGGGACGTTTATGCAGGAGAACCCGTGAGGTCATGAGTGCTGTAGCAAGATGGATTGTCAACACGATGCTGTAACCTGTAAGTGCGAGCAAATTATTGCTCTTAATTTAGTAAATATTCCAGCAAGACATCGACGAGGACAGTTAACGGATAGATAAGTGATACGGGCAGAGGTAGACCAAAGAAAATTTGCAAAATGGAGCCCCTCCTAGCACAACACAAGACCAAAACAGACAAATTATTGCACATGCCCAAGAACAACCCCTACTCACCTGTGTTGCTATCAAGAAGCAATTAATCTGCCGGTATTCAGTTAGTGGGCCCAATGCAACTGCTGGAGGAAAATTGGTCAATTTATTCATATGATGAAAATCCAACATATAATACGTAAAGCAGTTTCACGAAGGAACTAAACAGGGAGAGGATGACAGTCAAACGCTGGAGTGCGACAACACAGAGAATTTCAGACGAAAAGGATTGTGTAAAAAGATGGGGATCGTGACAAAGGGTGAGGCATCCACCCCCTCCCATGACATGATACTGACTAACGTAAGGTTTACTGGGGAGTGTTGCCAAAGGTAAACAATAGAAACCCGCTAGATCGGTGTCAGTACAGTAATCCTTCCAATATCCATTGTAATAGAGCCAAAATCATGTCCGAATATTGGTTTTGTCCGGATATTGGTCCTGAAGCTCCAGCACTGGTTTTTCATGACCCTAACCTAACCTAACCTAAATCAGAAAACTACCTTCCTACCTCCCTACTGGACATGTATAGCACTTATTTAGGTCCCTTTTCACATAAATAATGCACATATAGCATGAATTTATTGAATTTTAACCAAAAAATGATGATTTAGAGGAGAGTGAGTCATAGGAGCTCAGAACTTGCCAGCATAGTATAAGTGAGTATCGGACATGGAAATCATCTTTTCTCACATTTTATGCACTAAATTACTGGATACAAAGCATCAAATACAGTAAATGATGTTAGTTGCTACCAGAAAAATGGTTAGGTTAGGTTAGGTTAGGTTAGGTTATGACCGGACATGAAATTCACTGCTTCCACCTTTTTCCTAGCTAGTGAACTTAATAACCATACATGAAAAAATTAAATTAAAAGCAGGAAATTATGATTAACACAATGTTAGGTTAGGTTACGACCGGACATGAAATTAACTGCTTCCACCTTTTTTCTAGCTGTTTTACTTAAGAACCATGCATGGAAAAATTAAATTGCAAGCAGGAAATTATGATTAATATTTAGGGTAATTTTTTAACACATGTACAGGATGATGAAAACAGGTTAGGCATGAAAATCTTTATGGTAACCATAGGTCAGGTTAGGTTAGGTTAGGACCGGACATGAAATTAACTGCTTCCACCTTTTTTCTAGCTGTTTTACTTAAGAACAATGCATGGAAAAATTAAATTGCAATCAGGAAATTATGATTAACATTTTTGGTAATTTTTTAACACATTTACAGCATGATGAAAACAGGTTAGGTATGAAGTTAGGGTACTTACAAACAAGAAGCTGCCGTCCTGATGTAATAACCCACTCTATCATCTCAGACTCTGACAGGAAGACCTTGCACCTGACACACCTTTCCACTTGAGAATCACCACCACTTATCACCAACACTTTCCACAACGTTTTTTTTTATAACTGGAATCACATCACTTCACTGCACTGTACATAACAGTAAATTCCCGTGTGGTCTAGTGACGATCATCACACACATGATGAAGAAGGTGAAAAGCAGTATCAAGCACTGTAGGAGGTAGGGTATCACCACAAAAGCAATCACTTCAGCCGCCATTTTCGGAGTTGTTCACGAGGCAGTAGCAGAGTGGGTAATGGCGACCGACAGAGGCGCCACAAGTGTAAACACAGCCGATCGGCGCGGGCAGGAAATTCAAATTGACGCGGTCCCAAAAAATCAAAAAATTTTCATTTTTTTCCGAATTTTTGGGCATTTTGGGGGTTGGGCAGCCCACAATATCCGAATAATGAGTATATCCGAGTATTGGACGTCCGAATAATAGAGGGATTACTGTTGTAGTAAAAATCCGCCAGATTGAGAGAAATCAAGGAAAACAATGCTAGACAGGATTTCAAAAGAATGTCAGATACAAATAAAATATTTAAATTTTTACCAGCTGGATTGCTTTTACAATTACTACATTGGTAACACTGCTTTCATGAATCGGGCGACGAGTGGAAACGTGCCAGATGTCGCTTTTTACTTAATTATTGTTATTGGCCTAAAAAGAAATAAACGCTAAACTTAACTAATATTTTCGCAAGATTAGTTTCTTTACACCATAAATAATGTTTGCAGGGAAGGGAAAGATTGTTTCCGTCTCCTAACCCTAATTCAAGTGAACGTTGCCAGACCAAGGGAGTTTGTCCGAAACTTAAAAAAAGCGAGTCATCACTTCTTTGGGCGATCGTACTAGGGCTTTCACAATGGGAAAACTCTTCCACCTAGAAAAAAACATGGACTACCTAGCATTGTGAGAGATGTGAGTGATATACTGTAAGTGAAAGTGATGATGATTATCATCACACTGATGTTGAGAGTGACGACTCTTCATTGGAATGTACGAGTCGTGGTAAGTGTGGGAGAGCACATGCTCAAGGTCCCCACATGCGGAAGCAACGCGCCCAAAATTTACGTGCACCTACCGACGTGAAAGGGTTAATTGAGCTATTTCAGTCATCACCCATGCGTCCCGCCACCACCCACGCATCCTCAGTATTTCCCTATTACTTATATGGAGATGTGCAACTTCCTTACTTCACTTTGGCTGAACTATCTACCTAATGCTAGGTGGCCACAAACAAATCACCTCCATGTCGCCCCTTCCCCTGCCATTTCACTGCTCTGCTCCCAGCTACCCCTCTCTCAAATACCCCTCCACTTCATCCCTCCATCTCATCCTTGGCCTCCCCTTCCCTCTCCCCCCCCACCTCACTCACATACACTCTCCTTGTCAGTCTCTCGCTCTCCATCCTCTCCACATGCTCAAACCACCTCAGTGTGTTTCTCCTAACGCTACCTAACACATCCGCATCCACACCACAACGCTCCTTCACTTCCTCATTTGTCAGTCTGCTTCTCCATGTGACTCCACATGCTCCTCTCAAATAACTCATTTCCACTGCTCTCACTTTTGACTTCTGTCCCTCCAACAAAGTCCAAGCTTCACTTCCATACATTACAGTTGGTATCACAATACTGTCATGCAGTAACTTTTTCACTTCCATGTTTCTTATCACTGCTTTCAAAGAACCAGTAACCTTTCTTCCTTGTTGTAACCTTTCAAGCACTTCACCCTCTAAACTTCTATCCTTACTCATCATACTACCCAAGTATGTAAATGCACTCACATTTTCCACTTCCTCCTCATCCAATCTCACTGTACAGTATATTCAGTGACTTCATTTTTCTTGAGGACAGTAACTTTACTCTTCCCTACATTCAATTTTAGATTCCATTTCTTACAAACTCTCCCAAACTCATTCACCAAGCCTTGCAGCTCCCCTTCGTCTTCACTTAACAACACAGTATCATCTGCAGACAACAGTACAGGGAGTTTCCACACTGCTCTCTCTCATTAGGGCTGCTCCAACATCCACCACCATACTTTGTATCTCTTATATAACCTCATCCATATACAGATTGAACAACCATGGAGACATGACACATCCCTATTTCAATCCAACCTTCAAACAGAAAAATTCACTCAGTTGGCTGTCCACACGCTCTGTAGCCTCAGCACCCTCATACGTACTCTTCACGACATTCAACGACTTCCCATTTACTCCAAATACTGTACTCTTAATACTTTCCATCTGTGGAGATGGCTGTACCAGGGTAAATAATGAACTCATATATGTTTTTCCTATACTTTTCCAAGCACTCTTTCATTTCATATGACCAAAAATTATTTTTGCCAAAAAAAAAAAATTCCTGTTTTTTTTGCACATGGGAGGGTAGAACAGGATACCTAATGCAGCAGTTATCAGGTTTAAGAGAATTTTCCCTTCATTGCCACATCAACAATTAGTTCGAGCTACTGACGGCTGTAATTATGAATATGCAGGCATGGTGAATGTGACAAAATGAAGTTCACTGAGCACATTCAGTTTTGTTCTTTTCTATAATCTCGTTACAGATAAGCGATTACAGGTATCAAAATGAGTGCTAAAATATTGATGATGGCTAAGTGTGACTGATAAAAGAGACAAGTGAGGAGTGACAGACCTGGAGAGGAAATTATTTAAAATAAACAGAACTGTTACTGCAAAATATAAAGCCAGTTCTTGTGTTTCTGTAATGTTTGACTACCTTCATAATCAATGTCTTACAACCTCATCCTCAGCACTGAAAGTTTCCTGTAACATTTCATATAATACCATCAGCTCTGGCAACATCAGTACAAACAAGAAGCGGTGCCAAGGCACAGCAAACCTGCCCCCGGCAGTCATTTTGGTGCTGACGTATAAATACAACAGGATATCTAGTCAAGAATGTAACATATCAGATTTGAAGTAAATCAGGTGAAAACTGACAATTTTATGCTCATCTGAAATTTTAGGCCCAACCCACATGACAGACCCCCCTAATGCCAACTGGGGGGTGACCCTTCTGATGTAATGAGGCATATTATAGGATGCAGAACTAAGGCGTCTGGCAATAGATAGATCTATCTATCTATTGCCAGATGCCTTAATCCTGTAAGGGGTGGCCACAAACAAACTGCCTCCATGTCGCTCTGTCCCCTGCCATTTCACTCCCCTGCTCCCAGCTCATATCCCTCTCTCTCACATACCTCTCCACTCCATCCCTCCATCTCATCCTTGGCCTCCCCCTCCCTCTCCCCCCCCTCCACCTCACTCACATACACTCTCCTCATCAGTCTCTCACTCTCCATCCTCTCCACATGGCCAAACCACCTTAATGTGTTTTACCTTCAATACTGCAGGTAAAATCATGTTGACTGCAGTTAGCTACAAGAAATACTGCATCCTTCCTTACAGTGAAAGAGCTAAAACTGGAAAAATTACATTATCTCCTTGATATCAATAAACAACATTTATCGATGAATTTAACACCACAAAAATGACTAAAGTTCTTTCTCATTTTTGTTTTTAGCATAATAAAAATGTTTTCCAGCATTAAATCCCCTTCATACACCATTCTGAGCACACAGCTGAGTGAAAATACACACGACAATACAGGAGGCCAATGCACTAGGTCACTGGGTACCTACCTACTGGTTACTAGGGTAATGGTGGCCTCGTGGGGATTGGCTTCCAAATGCAAATAATCTCCAAATGTAATAGTGATCCCTTGGTTACTACAGATACTTCATACCAAACATGACACATGATAACTGAAACTGCATGGCAACGAATACAATGAACCTATGGGATTTATCCTAATGATTCCAGGCACCTCAAGTTCAAACTCCAATTCTCTCCTTTATGACATTTTAGACCCACTAAAATACAGCACATATGTTATGGTAAGTACCAAAAACACACAAAAGCATGGCCGAGTTAACAGAAAGTGATGACAAGGGCGCAACAGGGAAGAATATTTACAGGTATGCCCCAATATACGATACCCCTAGATGCGATACCGCAGCTTAGCGATTGAGGTAGAAATACCACCATACCCAGGCTAACAACGGCCAAACCCCAGTTTGACAATGGGTTTCGATTTTTTTTACCAATTCTGATGATATTTTAGACTTAAGTTTTGTGTTTAGGTTAATTTATAAACTGTTTCTAGACTTAGATTAATGTGTTTTAGTCGCAGGTGGGACAAACAATGTCACTTTGGGATACAGTTTACTAAGTCTGATATTTTTTCCAGACTTATATTTAACGATGTTCAGATTTTATTCTTGGGTTTAGGTGTGGTAGGTGGGGGCACTCACCATCCATGCACTTAGTGTAGTGGTACTCTGTTTTTAGGGTAGCTCCACACTGAGTGGCAATAATTTCCTGTAAACCATGAAAGCATTTACAACGCTGGGCAGTAACCTTATAACCAACCAACACGTGTTCCCTACGTGACAAGTGGGTTGGCGGAGGGTTAGTGCCCCTTCCCAGAAAACAACTAACTAAAAATACTAACAAGAAGCCTCAGACCATGACTGACAACTAAGGACCAAACAAAGGACATGATATGGATGGAGACATGGAATGTAAGGGGTGCAAATGCTGAGGTGAAAGAGAGAGAGATAGCCCATGTGCTTGAGAGTGCAAAAGTGGATCTATGTGGATTAAC
The DNA here is from genome assembly GCA_018397915.1 of Birgus latro. Taxonomy (NCBI): domain Eukaryota; kingdom Metazoa; phylum Arthropoda; class Malacostraca; order Decapoda; family Coenobitidae; genus Birgus; species Birgus latro. The sequence goes on along the minus strand of JAGKTI010000017.1, from coordinate 81,165 downwards.
TGAAACGAAAGGGAAGAAGTGAGAGTGTGAGAGAATGGGAATATGGATGGGGTATATGTGTGGGAGTAGGTGAAAATGAAAGGGCAAAAAGAGTGTGTACTGTGGTGGAAAACAGATGGAAGGAGAATATAAGAGAGTATGGATCGGTTGGCTCAAGAATTGTGTGGGTAAGACTGAAAGATGGACAACAAATGTGGGCGATTGTGCGCGTGTATGCGCCAACGCAAGATCGTGCAAGCAGTCAGGGAAGAGTTCTGGACAAATGTGGATGTGTGCATGGAAAAGTTTGAAAGGAATGAGGGAGCGTTTTTGATTGGCGATATGAATGGTAAAATAAGGAACGCGAAAGTGGATGGAGAAGTTGGCGAGTGTGGTGTGCCTGCTGAGATAGATGAAAATGGCAGTGCTTTAGTTGACATTTGTGCCAGGAGGGGGTTGGTGATAGCCAATACCTTCCTCAGGCACAAAATGATCCATACGTATACATGGCAAGTGTTGAGAAGGGTGGGTGGTGAACTGAATGAATGGAAGGCAATGACTGATTATGTGTGTGTGGATGAAAGGATGTGAAGGTGTGTAATAGATGCAAGAGGATGGGGATGTGAACTTTCTGACCACCACCTGGTGATGGTGAGAATCAAGGTCCAACAGAAATGGAGAAATAGAAGAAGGGAAGGACGGAAGGAAGTAGTATATGCAAGGAGAATAGAAAGGTTACAAGAAGATGAGAAAGAGGCAGAATATAAGAGAGAAGAGGAGGAGCGACTGAGTAAATATCAATTGGAGCAGATGGGGGATGTGGAAGGTGTGCACGATTTTCACAGTAGAATCTGTACAGCATGTGAGGTGGTGTGTGGGGTGAAGAGAAGATGAAAGGGGGTTCAAGGAACAGCATGATGGAATGAAAAGGTGGGACAAGCTGTGGCACAAATGAAGAAAGCATTTAATGAGTGGATGAGAAACGGGGACGTGGAAGTTGAGAGACGCAAGAAAGAGTTATATGTAGAGGGAAAGAGAGAAGTGAAAAGATTATTAAAAGAGAGTAGGAAAGAGTGGAAGAAGAATTT
>JAGKTI010000017.1:61511-79698 GCA_018397915.1 Birgus latro | reverse complement strand
AAATGCCAGGAGACCGCAAACCGTTCCTTCCAAGAAAAAACAAAAACAATACAAAAGAGAGCCAAATTCAAGATCAGTTCATTTCAAGATGCCTGGACACACTGCGTTGAAAGACTAGAGATCATAGGAAATAGGAAATACAAACAGAGGGAGACAGTTTCAGAGTTGGCATGTTGCATAAATGAAGGACTGTGAGAAACGGTTAACTCTTGCATTAGAGAGTTGGACAGAAAAGAGTTGAGAGTCTGTTGCTAGACCGGTGCTACGCGCCCGTCATAGAGGTGGAGGGACGCAAGCAGTCAGTTCAAAGGAGCAGTGACCGTTAAAGTAGCGACAGAAAAGAGATAAAGATGCAACAGTGCGGCGAAGAGACAGAGGTTGAAGGGAGCCAGTAAGTTAATGAGATGAAAAGCCTTTGACTTCACCCTACTGAGAAGAGCTGTATATGGAGAGCCTCCCCACATATGAGAGTTGTACTCCACAAAGGGGCAAATAAAACTCATGTATAAAGTCAATCACTGTGCAGGAGTAAGGAAGATACGGAGTCAGCTTAGCACATCTGATCTCTTGGAAGCAAGAGATGTAATATGATCTTCCCTAGAAAAGTCCCGAGAGAATGAAACCTCAAGTATGTTTAAGGACGATGAAGGATTGAGTTAGATATCATTAAACAATAGTGGGTACTCCTGTAGAAGATTTTGTCGGGTTCATAAGTGTAAGAACTGAGACTTAGAAGCATTAAAAACAACAAGATTACTTTTACCCCAGTCAGAGATATGAGCCAAGCATTAGGTGTGCCATGGCCTCATCCCTTGTTTGTTGAAGTAACTGCTGAGATGGACATTGTGGGAACGGAATGGAAAGGTAAAGGGTGGAGTCATCAGTGTATGAGTGGATAGGGTTTGATATACAGCTTAGAAGGTCATTGATGAATAAAAGAAAGAGAGTTGGCAATAGTAAAGAGCCCTGAGGAACACCACTGTTGATAGATCTAGGAGAAGAATGATGGCCGTCTACAACAGCAGCAATAAAACGACCAGAAAGGAAGCTATAGATAAATGAACAAAGAGAAGGATTGAAACTATAAGAGGGCAGTTTGGAAATTAAAGATTTATGCCAGACTCGATCAAAAGCCTTTGAGATGTCAAATGCAATGGCAAAGCTTTCGCCAAAATCCCGAAAGGAGGATGACCCGGAGTCTGAAAGATAGGTGGGAAGATCGCCAGGGGAGCGGCCCTGACAGAACCCATAGTGATGATCAGAAAGAAGGTTATGAGAGGAAAGATGCTTTAAAATTTTACTGTTAATTGTCTTGAAAACATTTGAGATACAGGATGTTATAGCAATTGGGCGATGGTTAGAGGGTTAGGAATGGTCACCTTTCTTTGGAACTGACTGAATGAGAGCAAACTTCCAGCAAGAAGGAAAGGTACAAGTTGATAGACAAAGGCGAAAAAGTTTACCTAGGCAGGGTGTAAGCACAGAAGCAAAGTTCTTGAGAGCAACAGGACAGACTCCATCAGGCCCATATGCCTTTTTAGTGCTGGGGCCAGTGATGGCAGAAAATACATCAGCTGAAGAAATTTTAATGTCAGTCATGAGGAAGTCAGAGAGGGAAGGTGATGGGGGGACGGCACCAGAATCGTCTAAGGTGGAATTGGAGGAGAAAATCTGAGTGAAAAGATCTGCTTTATCAGTAGAAGACATAGCTACAGAGCCATCAAAATAGAAAAAAAAGGAAAGAAGGATGATGAGGTAAAATTGTTAGAAACGTTTTTGGCAAGGTACGGATGAAATTATTTTTAGTAGAGCGAAGAACAGATTTAGCATGATGGAAGGCAGAAACATAAGAAAGATGTGATCCAGGGGTGGGTTGGCTCCAGTACCTTTTATAGGCCTTCTCCTTGTTATGGACAGCATTAGAACAAGCGTGATTAAACCAAGGCTTTCCTGCATTAGCCTGAGGTTATGAGAAAGGAATGTATGCTTCCATGCCTGAGAGAATAACCCCTGTAATGCGCGAGGCACACTCTGATGGCTCCAGGTCATGGAAGCAATAATCATTCCAAGAAAAATCAAGGAAGTACTGCCTGATGGTCTCCCAATCAGCAGCTCCAAAGTGCCACAACAGACGTTCCTTTGGAGGGTCCACAGGCCGTACTAGAGTGATAGGACAAGTTAAGGTACAGTAATAATGTTCTGATCGAAGAAGCCCAAAGGAGACGAAGATTAACAGCGTATGCAGAAGGATTAGTTGTAAGGAAGAGGTCAAGTATGTTGGAACTCTCTACAAGGCGGTCAGAGATACGGGTAGGGGGTGCTGTACAAGCTGCTCTAGGTCATTAAGAATAGAAAAGATGTAGGATTGCTCACGAGGTGGATCAGTGAAAGGAGGGGACAGCCAAAGGTGGTGGTGAACACTGAAATCTCCTAGAATGGAGATTTCACAGAAAGGAGAAACGGATAGGATGTGTTCCATCGTAGAAGTAAGACAGTCGACGAATTTTTGGTAGTCAGCAGAATTAGGGGATAAGTAAACAGAACAGACATAATTAGTCAGAGAATGACAGGAAAGCCAAAGCCAGGGAGCAGAGAATTCACAAGAATCAAGTTCTGGAACACGAGAGCAAGATAAGCCATTGCGTACATATACACAACAGCCACCTTTGGCTTTGAAATGAGCACAGAGAAAGTAGGAGGATGCAGAAAAGGGGTTGCTGTCAGCTGCTTCAGACAGCTGAGTCCCAGTTAAGAAGTGAAGGTGAGGTTTACAGGAGGAGAGGAGGTGGTCAACAGAGAGAAAGTTAGAGGAATGGCCACGACTGTTGCAGAAATGAAAAAGAAGTGAGTCAATGGGTCCAGGTAGCTTGTTGAGTTGTCACCAGGAGAGGGGCGGGTGGTCCCCCCCCACCCCCCGGCTCCGAGGCTTGGTTATTGGACGCAATTTTTCATGTTTAATTTTGAAAAGGAGTGTAGTGTGTAATATGCATGTAGTCTAGTGTTGACAGTTAGAGAAACTTGAATTGGAGAGCATGTTGGCCTACTCTCTGTGTTACAGAAACAATGAAAAATTTCAGCAAAGGGGGATGGTCAGGAACTAATCCCGAGGGCTGATGAAACGGGAGCTCCAGCTCTCCCTGTCATCAGCTTTCCATCCACCTTGGGAGTACTGCCCTGCTTGATTGGTGCTACAGTCTACTTCTCCTAAAGGAATCTAAGTGTAAGAAAATGTTCTGGAAAGAGGTAAAGAGAGCTAGACAGGGTGGCAATGAAGTTAGTTGGGGAGTGAAAGATAAAAATGGTAGATTACTAGTGTAAAGGGGAGAAAAAGTGAATAGATGGAGAGAACATTTTAAGGAATTGTTGAATATAGAGAATGAAAGCAATGTGAGTATAAGTGGCAGGGGAATAGCTGGGAGCAGGAGGAATGTGAGAAGAGAGGAAGAAATCAGTAGGATGGAAGTTGTGGAAGCAATGAAGAAAGTCAAAATATGGAAAGCCCCCGGAATAGATAGAATGTGTGGTGAAATGCTGAAGCATGGGGGAGAGATAATAGTAGAATGGATGTGGAAGATGTGCAGATTAGCCTGGGAGGAAGGCAGAGTCCAAGGGGATTGGAAGTCGGGTATAATTATTCCTTTGTACACACCTGCTAAGTCATGAGTGATGACGTCATCCGAAGGTTCCTGTGGTATGCAACCGGGAACCTTGGTAGTTCACGTTGTGAGGCCGGTGAGTGTGGTTTGCCTAGTTTCCTACACTGGTAGCAGAGCATAGTTGAAAAAATTGCGTCGTATTCGACCAAGTGGCCTCCAAAACTTGAAAATGATTCTGCATATGAGAGCTAGAAAAAAAACACTGGCATTTGGTGCGAACTAACGGACCTAGCAAAAGAAAAACAAGCCTTAGCTATTCACCAGTCATTGTCTGGAAGAGCGAGGGTGGCGTCTTCGGAGATTGATGTGGATGTTCTGAAGCAGAAGGATGGTGTTCAGACCCTGCTGAAAAAATTAGACAGTTTATTTCTTGTGGACAAAGGACGTCGACAGTTTGCATCTTTTTATGACCTGTACAACTTAAGAAGAGCCAGTGATATGAACATTCGTGAGTTCGTGACAGAATTTGAGCATATTTATTTCAAATTTACAAAGCAGGGCATGCAACTGCCAAATTCTGCAATGGCTTTTATGCTCTTAGCTGCATGCAAACTTTCAGACAGTGAGCGACAACTAGTGATGTCCGCGATGACTGAGGTGACATACGAAAATATGAAATCTGCCCTGAATCGTATTTTTGCTGGTGAAATTGGCAGGCAGAACGAGGCATCAGTGTCCGCCCGGGAGGTGAAAGGCGAACCAGTATTTTGGAGTGACGAAGTTGAGGGTGAGCAAACGTTCCATGCTAGAGGTACTCGACGAGGACGGAGAATGTTGCGGGGTGGTGCAATACGTGATCGACGTCGGAGTAGTGGCCGATGTTCAACCATATCTGCTAGAATTCCCTAACGCTCATCCACCGGCAGGAGGCAGAACCCACTTGGGTCTGACGGAAAGGTATCGAGGTGTTTAGTATACAGTAGGCGCGGAAAGTATTGACGCTAAAGGGCCGACGTCATTTTTTTTTCGCGTTAAGTGAAGTAGGGTCAATACTACCCTCCCCTGTGATGCGAAATGAGCTGATGCTTTTTCAACGGGAGCTGGCAACCCTGCTTGATAGGTTTGGCACCACAGGAGCAGGCTCAGTAATGTTTGGGCAGCCACAGGAGGAGGATTGTCTCTGTGTGTGATGCACCACGAGGCCATGTTTTGACTCAAATAACACAGTTATTTGGTTACCTACCACATTCTCATCATGCCTAAAGTAACCACAAGCAAGGACAAACGTGTGGAAGTGATTACTTTATACAAAGATGGCCACAAACTCCCAGTTATTGCAAATCAAACAGGTGTTAGACTGAGGACAGTGCAGAGACTGGTGAAGCGGTTCAAGGACAGTGGGGAGGCCATTCCTCCCACTCCACTTCCCAAGCCTGTGAGACCTCGTAAGACAACCTTCAGGACCCGTCAGCTGAACTCAAGGCAAGTTAGCAAGGATCCAAGGCTAACAGCACGGGATTTAAAAGAAAAGAACCCACAGTTGCTGGCAGATGTGTCTGTCAGAAGTGTGCAGCAACTGTTGCATGACGATCTGGGCTACAGGAGTTTTTGTGCTCATAAAAAACCACTGCTAACTGCACTTCAGAAGAAAAAGAGAGTAAATTTTTGCAAGAAATATCTTGCCTGGAGTGAGGAGCAATGGAAAACTGTCCTTTGGAGTGATGAGTCAACATTTACTGTCACTGGTACCCCTTCATCACGAGTGTACCGCAAACCAGGCAGTGACCCCCTGGATCCTAAGTACACTTCCAAGTTTGTTAAATACCCAGCCTCACTCATGGCTTGAGGCTACTTTACATATTATGGTGTTGGTGAGTTGGTAATTTTACCTGCAAATGAAAAAGTGAACCAGAACAATTATTTGGAGCTCTTATGTGATGTTTTAAGTGACACTTTTGATAAAACCAAGGCAAGAGTATTTATGCAAGATTCTGCCCCTGCACATGTTGCGAGGTCAGTGAAACAGTGGCTAACAGACTGTGAGGTTCCCTTTATTCGAGATTGGCCCGGAAATAGCCCAGATATCAATCCCATTGAGAATTTATGGGCGCACTTGAAGCGGCAGCTGCGTAGTATGGACACATCTTTGCCTAAACCTGAGGCTGCAGTCAAGCAGCTATGGAGCAGTTTTAGTCCGTCTGTTCTGCAAAACTAGGCCATCAGTCTCCCCAGACGCCTTAAGAAGATAATAAAGGTGAAGGGGAATGCCAGTAAATACTAAATTCAATGGTGAGTGTTAATTTATTTGTTTCTCCTTGCTAACCACAAGAATGTTTTCTTTTTTAAAGATAGCGTCAACACTTTCCGCGCCTACTGTATGATTCTAGATTTCATTGGGCTCGTGACTGTCCGGATGCATACGAAAACGATGGCAGTCGAGAAGAAAATTCTGAAACAGTGCATCTGTCGTTTTTTATGGGCTATGCGGATGATGCCGCTAGTAGAGGTAAGTCATAGACTCTAGTAGAGGAATCTAAGGGATGTTCTCTTCTAGACACAGGGTGTTCTACAACTGTATGTGGAGTTAAATGGATCAATTGCTATCTAAGTGAGCTCACTAATTATGAACGTGATGCTGTAAGAGAAGAAGCGTCATCCTCAACGTTTACTTTTGCTGATGGTGTCACAGTTTCTTCCCTTAAACGTGTTACTCAGCCCTGCTACACTGGAAACGTGCGTGCTACCATCATGACTGATGTTGTGGACTGCAATATTCCCTTGCTGTTGAGTAGACGTTCCATGAAAAAAGAAAAAATGTTGATTAACCATTGAACTGACCAGGTCAAAATTTGTGGAACAATTACTTACTTCCAATTTCCTTATGACTAGATCGTGAATTTTGTGAAACAATCATGTTGGCATCTCATGGGGGTGATGTAGAAAAAACCGCTTTGAAGCTTCACAGGCAATTTGGACACCCAACATCGGCAAAATTAATTAAACTGATCACAGATGCGGGAATTAAAAGTTCAAAACTGGAACGGGCTATCAAGGCTATATCTGATGCTTGTACAGTCTGTTGCAGATTTAAGAAAGCCAAGCCCCGACCCGTAGTCAGTTTGCCTGTGGCGTCTAAGTTTAACGAAGCCATAGCCATGCATTTAAAAGCTTGGGGAAGGCATTATTTCTTAGTCCTTGTTGATTTGGCGACCAGGTATTGTAATGCGATAGTAATCGCGGATAAGTGTGCGCCCACCATTATCAAAGGAATATTTCGGAGCTGGATTGTTGTGTTTGGCGCACCTAGAAAAATTCTTACAGACAATGGCTGTGAATTCAACAATGCAGAAATGCGAGCATTAGGAGAGGCCTTCAATATCAAGATCATGACAACGTCTGCAGAGAGTCCTTGGAGCAACGGAGTCTGTGAGCGTCAAAATGCAGTCATTGGTGACACTGTTAGGAAGATAATGGCTGATAGCCAGTGTGAATTGGATGTGGCCTTGGCATGGGCAGTATCAGCAAGAAATGCTCTCACCAACTACACAGGCTTTTCTCCTAACCAACTTGTTTTTGGTCAAAACCCTGGCCTGCTTAATGTGAACGCAAATGATCCTCCAGCCTTGGAACCTTCATCACCATCAAAAATTGTGAGAGACAACTTGAACGCTCTTCATTTAGCTAGACAACAGTTTATAAAGACCGAATCAGATGAACGTTTGGCTAGGGCTCTGCGGCACAACGTACGTTTGAGTGACCTAAATGACATCCGAAATGGAGATGAAGTCTTCTACAAAAGAAATGACAGTCATGAGTGGCACGGTCCCGGAATTGTAATAGGCAGAGATGGGAAACAAATTCTGGTGAGACACGGCGGTGTCTACGTGCGAGTGCACGTATATCGTCTAGCGCGTGCTCCAGATACTACAATTGAAAGTGGTGTCAGCAGTGTTGAGAAGAACAATGTTGTCCAGGAGAAGCCTAATGACAATCCTCCGCAAGTGTTGAATGACTATGCACCAGATGATGAGTCGGAAGATGGTGTGGTCTCAACTGATGAGCCTCCCACAGTTTCTGTTCCGATTAATCAGCTTCCCAAAGTTTCTGTTGGTCAACGTATAAAGGGAATACATTCAGAAAGTGGAGAGTTGGTGTCTGGAAGGATTATGAGTCGGGCAGGTAAAGCCACTGGAAAGTACAAACACTGCTATAATTTGAAGAGGGACTCTGACGGCAGCATTGATTGGATAGATTTGGAGAAGGATCTTAGCGAATGGGAAGTGGTTGATCATGATGCAGAAATGCTTGTTCTTTTCAACTCTGAGGCCGTATTATGCACTAAGGAAAATGAAATTACAAATTGGCAGAATAATTATGTGTATGAGGAAGTAGATGATGTTGGGCAAGGTGTCATAATGGTTTGATGGGTTGTGACAGAAAAACTGAAAAATGGAAAGCCTATTGTTAAGGCCCTCTTAGTCGCCAGAGGATTTGAGGAAGACACAGTGGATCTCCGAAAAGACTCGCCTACTTGTTCAAAGGAAGCAGTGCGTTTGGCACTTTCTTTGGCCTCCACCAACCAGTGGGATTGCCACACTTTGGACATGAAAGCTCCCTACTTGCAAGGTAATGACACTGAGAGAGTTGTTCATTTACGTCCTCCGCCTGAATATGCAAATGGTAAGTTATGGAGACTAAAGAAAACTGTTTACGGCCTTTGTGATGCTGCTAGGCATTGGTATCTGCGCGTAAAAGATCAGTTGTTGAGTCTCGGAGCTAAAGTGTCGTCACTGGATTCAGCGCTGTTCTCTTGGAGCAATGGTGGCAAAGTCGAAGGCATTGTATGCATCTACGTCGGTGAATTCCTTTGGGCTGGTACACATGAGTTCGAACAGCAAGTGATAAATCGTTTGAGTCAAATATTCCTCATCGGCAGTTCAGAATCAAAAGCCTTCAAATATGTTGGTCTCAATGTCATCTCCAACATCGATGGCAGTATAACGCTCGACCAATTCCAGTATGCTTCATCTTTGAAACCAGTCACGCTGAGTAAACATCATGCAGCAGTAAAATCAAAGGAGCTGTCCGAGTCTGAGAAAATGGAGTACCGAGCATTAATTGGGCAACTCAATTGGGCTACCACATACACTCAGCCAGATATTGCATTTGATGTGTGTGAGTTGAGTGTGAACAGCAACTGAGCTACCGTAGCAGATTTGCTTAGACTCAATAAGGTGATCTCAAGGGTGAAGACTGACAACATGAAGCTATACATTCCAAGAATGGGGCCGATCGAGGACTGTCATATAGAGTGCTTTTCGGATGCTTCATTTGCCAACCTTATAGGCAATGGATCTCAGGGAAGTTTTGTGATGTTCCTACGAGATGCTAGTGAGGCAAGATGTCCTATATTCCTGGCAGACAAGAAAGATCAGGAGGGTCGTCAAATCTACCTTATCTGCTGAGGCGTTGGCGCTGCTTGAATGTGCTGAAACTGCTGTATACCTCTCCAACATATTGCATGACGTTTCTGGATGTGGAAAGATAAAAATTAAGTGTTTCGTCGACAACAAGAGTCTGGTGGATGCCCTTTACTCCTGTAGGAGCATAGAAGACAGGAGATTGCGCATTGATATTGCTGTGTTGCGGAACATGTTGGAGTGGGGAGAGATTGATGAGGTATCCTGGGTGGATACATCACAACAACTGGCTGACTGTCTCACCAAGAAAGGTGCCTCGACCGAGCTGCTGCGTGCAGCAGTCAGCCGAGACTAGAAAGTTTACAATACTTCAAGAGACATCACATATCTGTATGTGGCCACAGACTGGGTCTTGATAGTAATTAAACAAAAGTGTATGTACTGGATACATAGTGCATATTGGGTGTTGATGGTACTCACACAAAAGTCTATGTATTGGATACATAGTGTGTATCAGACGCAAATAGACCATCCAGTTTCGTCCTTGGAATCTTCTGTCAAATTAAGAAGAGAGGACGAGAGTGTTAGTGTGTGTGCGCACGCACACACCTGCTAAGTCACGAGTGATGACGTCATCAGAAGGTTCCTGTGGTATGCAACCGGGAACCTTGGCAGTTCACATTGTGAGGCCGGTGAGTGTGGTTTGCCTAGTTTCCTACAGAAGTGTGTGGTAATCACAGGGGCATTTGTCTTCTTAGTGTAATGGGAAAAGTATGTGCAAGGATACTTATCGACAGAGTTCAGGAAATAACAGAGGAATTAGTTGGAGAAGAACAGGGAAGTTTTAGGAAGGGAAGAGGTTGAGTATATCAGATATTCATTCTCAGATCTTTAGTGGAAATGTTTCTAGAGAAGGGAAAGAAGTTATATGCAGCCTTCATGGATTTGGAGAAAGCATTTGACAGGGTGGATAGACAAGGACTGTTGAAAGTATTACGAATAAATGGAGTAGATGGGAAGTTGTTGAATGCTGCGAAGAGTATGTATGAGGGTGCTAGGGCTGCAGTACATGTGGATAGTGAACTGAGTGAATTTTTCTACTTGAAGGTTGGATTGAAACAGGGATGTGTCATGTCTCCATGGTTGTTCAATCTGTATATGGATGGGGCTATAAAAGAGATACAAGGTAGGCCAGTGGATGTTGGAGTGGCCCTAATGAGAGAGGACAGTGCTTGGAAACTCCCTGTACTGTTGTTTGTAGATGAAGACGAAGGTGAGCTGCAAGGCTTGGTGGATGAGTTTGGGAGAGTGTGTAAGAGACAAAATCTAAAGGTGAATGTAGGGAAGAGTAAAGTTATGGTCCTCGAGGGAAGTGAAGTCAGTGAATGTACAGAGAGGCTGGATGAGGAGGAAATGAAAAATGTGAGTGCATTTAAGTATCTGGGTACTGTGACGAGTAAGGATGGAGGTTTGGAGGGTGAAGTGCTTGAAAGGGTACAACAAGGAAGAAAGGTTGCTGGTTCCTTGAAAGCAGTGATAAGAAACAGGGAAGTGAGCGTGGAAGTGAAAAAGTTACTACATAATAGTATTGTGATACCAACTCTAACGTACAGAAATGAAGCTTGGACAGAAGTCAAGAGTGAGAGCAGTGGAAATAATTTATGTGAAAGGAGCATATGGAGTCACTTGGAGAGACAGACTGACAAATGAGGATGTGAAGGAGCGTTGTGGTGTGGATATGGATGTAATAGGAAACGTCAGGAAAAACACATTAAGGTGATTTGGCCATGTGGAGAGGATGGAGAGTGAGAGACTGATGAGGAGAGTGTATGTGAGTGAGGTGGAGGAGGGAGAGAGGGAGGGGGAGGCCAAGGATAGGATGGAGTGGAGAGATATATGAGAGAGGGGGGGTATGAGCTGGGAGCAGGGCAGTGAAATGGCGGGGGACAGGACGACATGGAGGTGATGTGTTAGTGGCCACCCATTATGAGATTACGACATCTTGCAACAGATAGATAGATAGTGAGTTATAAACTGCTTTTAGGCTTAGTTTAGCTTTTCTTCAAGCTATTTGCAGGTTTAGGTGAGTTAGAGAGTTATTTTTGGACTCATTTGGGGGGGTCCAGGACTTAGCTGGGGGGGAGGGGGGACCCAAGGCTCAAAAACACATCCCTATACCTTACATGTTAAATCTACCCTGATATACAATACCCCACCAAGCAATGAGTTTTCACTTACCCAATTGCATCGTTAAACTGGGGTACACCTATAATTTGTTACTGGGTACATGTACCTCATCAAACCCTCAACCACCCACTTGCCTTGCCCCTGACTGTTGATTAACTAAGGTAAATGTATGGTTTAGTTTATGCAGCAGCAAGACCTTAACAGTTTACTTCTTATTTGATTTCCACATATTTCCTACTATTTTTATGGTGGTAAATGACATCTATAATTCCCAGCAAAGCTGACGATAGTTGGACGCCATCTTGTGGTTTCCCCGAAGACAGATGAATGCCTTCTTCAAAGCCTTCTTCAAATACTATTTTTGACACATCAAAGCTGATTTATCCTAACCTAACCTAAATATTCATCTTTACCCAACCTACTGCATTTACCATCATCTAATGCACACCTTCCTCCTTCAAAATTTTACTTTTAAAATTACCCTGTGTATTATACCACAAAGATCATGGTTTGGGACAGGCCTACAGTTTGAGGTGACTGGTATGAAGGCCACCATTAGTCACAAGCATTCCCCCCCCCCCTAATGTGTCCGACTCTGGGCATAGGCTTCATAGCCTGTTACCATGGTCCAGTAGTCCTCCTACATTCAAGCACCTCCACATGTCACCATTTTGGCACTTACATCCACTGTCCATATTGAATACATGCTAGGGCTGTCTCATACGAGACTGGTGTATTAGTATTAGCGGGGGTATTTTTATGACATGTTAGTGGGTCGTCTAGTAGATCAGCAAAGTCTGCTTTAATGATATTCAAATCTATACTCTGTTCCCTGCCCCAGCAGGAATCTGAACCTGGGTCCATTAGGAGTGCAGGCCAACTCTCTACTGATTCGATTGTCTTGCTAATTATTAACGAAAATTTCAATAATGCAGACTCAGATGAGGGTATATTATCATTAATAAATCATAAAAACACAATAAACTAAGCATCCTGTGGGTTAGATATGCACATACACACACATGGAGCACTGAGTGATTGTACCAGGATAAGTGCATCAGTAAATTGTTAATAAAGTCAGATGATCGCCAGATAGCGAGCATAAGGCAGCAGTGAAAGATCTGTATGTTTGTGTGCTTCTGTTTTAAACAAATTAATTTAATGCAACATTATAAATATGGAAATGCAAATATTATCAACCTAGTCTAACCTAACCTATTTCATGTTATTTTGGCATGTTTGGTTGTTATCATTGATTACATTTGGCTAGATTGGGCTAGATTATGGTTAACTATAGTTTGATAACACTGGGTTAAGCTGGAGTAAGTTAGGTTAGACTGGGCTTGATTACTAAGTTAGGTTAGGTTAGATTAGGTTTGGTTTAGTTGAGTGGTTAGGTTAGGTTATTTTTGGTTGGGTTAGGTTATTTTGTTAGGTTACTCACTTTAAATTTGGTAAGGCTAGCATATGAATATGTAAGGTCAGACTTGTAATAATAAATTTAAGCAGATGTGGTTAGAAAGCATGCCATTACACTTCAGACACATATACAAGTGAATTGAAATAAACGCTGATAAAAGAACAGGGAAAGCAATGTCCACAGTAAACAATCATTTATCATCATAAAAATGATTTGAATTATGTTGAAAACAACTAGGGTGAAGTGGAAGTGAATCGGTAAAGTATTTTTGCTGCTTAAACTAACGTGAAGTCCACGACTTAAGTGTGGGCATAATTATAAAAGCTGGTAAAACCAACATCAGTTGTAAACTACTAGAGTAATGTGCTTTTAAAATTAAGTATTTTATCAGTAATGACATTAATAAGTTATAAGTTATTAAAAATAAATATGAGCATTATATTTTCATTTGCAAGTCTTGAGCTCGGCCCAGCTATGGGCACACAATGTTTTTTAGCTAAGCTATAACAGCAGGATTTTCATCTCCCACTGATATAAAAATCACTATTTCATGCATTCCACACTCACAAATAACTGTTTCAGCAGATATCAGTGATGGAAATAAGCTTTTAATTTGAATGTGGTAGTAATTCAAATTAAACTGAAGTGGTGATATAATACTGTACTTAAGGGTAAACTTATCTAATAGACTGAGAAATGTTATGTGAATTGTCATAACCACAAAAACAGAACGGATGATAAGGAATAGTTAATGGGAGCGTTCACAAACTTTGGAGTTGCCAGTGATCACCAGGTAATTTAATTAGGAACTTGGTCAACTACTCTCAGCTTGCATAACCATTTATTTTCGAAAATCCTTTCCATGATATTTAGTGATGAAGAGTACATAAATTCTTCAGTACTGTAATCACTGGTTATTATGCCAGTTTCTATATATGATTTATTAAGCGAAATACTGCAGAACAGTTACTAGAAAGCATAAAAGACAAGTGGCCCGTTAGCATTCATCACATATTATTAGAAGTCTCGCTGCATATTTAATTTGAAACACTTAGCATTTAGTTATCTGAGAGACTAATGTTTCATCTGCCAAATGCTGAACACCGACTATACATTATAAAAAAGGCACAATTTACGAAGCAAAAATTATGTGAAGACGAAGTAGCCGACCAAAATCCCCAAGTACCGGTGCTTCCAGGAAGACAACAGCAAAATTTGGTGTGGGTGTGTGCATACAATCTTCGTCTAATTCCCGTAAATATTTTGCAGTTGAATGACTTCATGTTAGAATTATAAATAGACACAAAAGTGATGATGATATCTAGGGTTGGTGGTGGTACAATCAGAGGAGAGGGAGAGTGGTCATGTGCAGTTTGCCCCAAGGGTGTGGGAAGTAATTCCATCTTGTGTAGTGTTTGTGATAAATGGGTGCACAAGAGATGTAGTGGTATTAGAGGTAGACTGCGAGATGATGCTGATTTCATGTGTGTGGCGTGTCGGGGAGAGCAGGTGAAGGTTGTTAAGACGTGAGAGGGTTGAACTTGCAGGCGAGTCTCTTGAGTGTGTGGAGGAGTTTCGTTATTTGGGAGACATGTTATGTGCCGGAGGTGGGGCTGGAGTTAGCTTGGTTGCTAGGGTGAGAAGTGGTTGGAAGAAGTTCAAGGAGCTGTTGCCTCTCCTGACATTGAGAGGACTCTCCTTACGTGCTAAGGGGTCTTTGTATGCAGCATGTGTTAGGAGTGTGATGCTGTATGGTAGTGAGACCTGGGCAGTAAAGGAAGAGGATATTCACAGGTTTAAATGTACAGATATGACAATGATTAGATGGATGTGCAGTGCGTCCCTGCGTGCAAGGCCTGGGGGGGGCTGGGTTTACGATGGAAGAGTTGAGAGGTAGGATGGGACTGGAGTGTATTGGTGATGTGATGAGGAGAGGTAGGCTGAGGTGGTTTGGACATGTGGAGAGGATGGGGGATGATAATTGGGTACAGAGGGTGAGAGGTGTTAATACTGGGGGAGGGGTTGGGAGGGGTAGACCGAGAAAGACATGGGACGAGGTCATTAAGTGTGACTTAAGGGTTAAGGGACTGAACAGGGAGGCTGCCAGGGATCGAGCAGCATGGAAAGCCGCCATTAGGTGACCAAGGCCGACGGATGCAAGCATGTTGGAGCCTTCAAAAATGAAACGAAATGAAACGAAACATATGTATGAGAGTGTTATTTGATTAAAACCATAATAAAAGACATGGCTGGGAATGTAAGTACTGTAAAGTCAAACCTCGATCCTAATGGACTTCAACAGACTGGAATTCACTTTTATCGGACTCAAAGAGCTACCAGACTAATTCCTATATATCGGAAAAAGTCTGATAAAGCCAGAAGCAGTCTGGACTGCCTGACAACTTCACCTAAGTTCACCACAATAAGGTACAGTGCACCCCCACACAATGCGAATCACCTACAATCGGAGGTCAACTCAGAAAATGCTTATTTTTATCGAATGCGAAATCTGCAAATCGAACTTCCAACATGCGAATCGGCTGTATGATTCCAAGGCAAAAATGGACTTCCCGCCATTTCTACGAGTGTTGAGCTGTACAATGCGAATCATCACATGAAGGCAGGTGGCTGGCAATGAGCCAGATTCAAAATGGTGGGTGGCAGGTCAGCCGTTCCTGGGTAAACAAACACTTCTCCTCCATACTGCCGCGAAAACGAATGTTGTACCTCACATTTTGTGGTCCGTTTTAGCATCATAGCAGTACTCACCTGTTCATCTTGGTCTCAGCTATCGACTTTGAAGGCTTTATGGCACCTCCATGAGACCTCAGCTGTGACAGTGAGAGTAACAATGGGGAGCTCTGCCCTGCGGGGCAAGAGTAAAAGCCCTGAGCATTGAATACCCACCCACCTCCTCCCTACTTAACAAGCCCAGAAGTCACTTAAATAAAGGTACATGGTGTTCTATTTGTTGGTCCAGCTTAAAGTACTGTTAGACAAAGCATTAGCAGGGTAGAAGAAGCTGGAAGGGGACCTAAGACCAAGCCCTGGGTAGGCTGTCCACCATATACCATTTTTCCCATAAGTTCTTTGGTTCACACAACGCGAAATCATAGAATGCAAGGGTTTCTGCTGCCCATAAACTCGCACTGTGTGAAGGTGCACTGTAAATAAATGACACGTTTATCAGCGTACAGTACAGTAGTATTATATGTATTATACCATTTGATTAATGTAGTGAAGTTATAACACAGTACAGTACCACAAAGGTAGTCACAACAGTTTAAAAACCGTTCATGCAATCCGGACTAATGTCTGATATATCGGAAAAAGTCTGGATTAGCAGGGGAAAGTCCGGATGTTGCTTTTATTGGAATTTCTCATTTTTTGGAATGGTTTGGGCCCCAATTAGTCTGTTACAGTGAAGTCTTACCGTAATCTGTTTTAAGCTACGAAGAATATTTATCCCGAAGTTTAGATGGTTAGTACTGTTGGTATAGTGATTCCTTTCAACTTTATCACAATGAAACTTTTATTCCTCATTTAACTGAGTAGATATGTTAATAAAAACTGCACTCATGAACAAAGTGATAAAGGAACCACATACAAAACTGTAGTCCAGGTGACCACATTATTGTTCAGATTAAGTTATCAGGTAAATACTGGGAACTTTTGGGAGTTTATGAAGTCTCCTATTAAGAGACTTTTGTAATCACAGACAAAACACATTCCTAAGAATGGCGGCTCACAAAGTTAGTTATGAGAAATATGAAAGAAATGGGTTGTCTGGTTCACGATCAAGAGTAGCAAAATCGGTGTAAACATCGCTGATCCAGTCCCACCAGTCTTTTTATAGGTTATTATTTTGGAATTAGGCAAATAAGTGAGTGCAAATTTGCGGGCCCTGAACCAATTACATTGACTACCATTTGTCGTGTAATTTTGTTACTGTGGGTTCTCGTTACTGTGGCAACTTGACAGACCAATTAACCGTGATCAAAAAAGGTCTGTAGTTTGAAGTTATCTCCAATCAGAAATCTAAAATATCAGTCTTTTCAACCACACCAGGCAACCCTATCTCACATAGTGTTACCAAGTCAATAGACCCATAGCATGCAGGCTGACAGGGATAAACTTCTGCTGCAGTCATATGAACCTATAAAGCCAATCTGCCAGTTGCTCACAACCTGCAGTACCAAGGTAGAGATGTGCCGAGACCAAGATCTATCTATCTATTGCCAGACGCCTCAATCCCGCACGGAGTGGCCACAAACAAATCACCTCCATGTCACTCTGTCCCCCGCTTCAATGCCCTGCTCCCAGCTCACATCCTTCTCTCTCATATACCTCTCCACTCCATCCTCGGCCTCTCCCTCCCTTTCCCCCCCCCTCCACCTCAATCACATACACTCTCCTCATCAGTCTCTCACTCTCCATCCTCTCCACATGCCCAAACCACCTTAACGTGTATCTCCTAACACTTCCTATCACGTCCACATCCACACCACAACGCTCCTTCACTCCTCATTTGTTAGTCTGTCTCTCCATGTGACTCCACATGCTCCTCTCAAATACCTCATTTCCACTGTTCTCACTCTTGACTTCTGTCCCTCCAACAGGGTCCAAGCTTCACTTCCATATGTTAGAGTTGGTATCACAATATAGTACTGTCATGTAGCAACTTTTTCACTTCCTTGCTCACTTCCCTGTTTCTTATCAATGCTTTGTGTCCCATATTTGAGTGCATAGGCTGTGAAAAGGTGATTTTCTCAGTAATAATCATGTCTCTTCCTTACACTCATTATGTAGTCAGCTGGCGAACACCCCAGCCTAAAGCACCTCAAAATCATCATTTTTGGGTTAAAATTCGATTAATTCATGCTTTTTGCCCATTATTTATGTGACTGGGGTCTTAAATAAGTGCTATGCATGTCCGGTAGGGAGGTAGGTAGGAGGTTTTCTGATTTAGGTTAGATTAGGTTAGGTTAGGGTCAAGAATGACCGGTGCTGTTGGTGAACAGTGAACACCTTTGCCATACGTAACTCTTTTTCTGGTAACAATTTATGTATTTGATGCTTTGTATCCCATATTTTAGTGCATAAGATGTGAGAAATTATGATTTTCATAGTGACTCCCATGTCCGATACTTACACTAAGCTGCCAACTCGTGAACATACCTTACTTACCTCAAAATTATAATTTTTGGGTTAAAATTCAATGATTTCATGCTTTGTGTTCATTATTTAATGCATACAGTGTGAGAAAGGGTGATTTTCATATTGATTTCCAAGTCTAATACTTAATTACACTTGCTGGGAAGTAGTGAGCACCTATGCCTTACTCACCTCTAAATCATCATTTTTTGGTTAAAATTCAATTAATTCATGCTGTGTGTGCATCATTTATGTGAAAGGGGACTTAATAAGTGCTATGCATGTCTGGTAGGGAGGTAGGTAGGTGGTTTTCTGATTTAGGTTAGGTTAGGTTAGCGTCATGAATGACCAGTGCTGGAGCTTCAGTGCCACTATCCGGACAAGACCACTTTCTGGTCACGCCTTTGGCT
>JAGKTI010000017.1:15641-47850 GCA_018397915.1 Birgus latro | reverse complement strand
CTCCAACATCCACTGCCCGACCTTGTATCTCTTTTATAACCCCATCCATATACAGATTGAACAACCATGGAGACATGACACATCCTTGTTTCAATCCAACCTTCAAATGGAAAGATTCACTCAGTTTGCCATCCACACGCACTGCAGCCTTAGCACCCTCATACATACTCTTCACTGCCTTCAACAACTTCCCATCCACTCCATATATTCTTAATACCTTCCACAAACCTTGTCTATCCACCCTGTCATATGCTTTCTCCAGATCCATGAAGGCTGCATACAACTTCTTGCCCTTCTCTAGAAACTTTTCCACTAAGGATCTAAGAATGAATATCTGGTCTACACAACCTCTTCCCTTCCTAAAACCTCCTTGTTCTTCTCCAACTAATTCCTCAGTAATTTCCCTAACTCTGTCAATAAGTATCCTACCATATATTTTTCCTATTACACTGAGAAGGCAAATGCCCCTATGATTACCACACACTGCTTTTTCCCCTTTTCCTTTGTACAGAGGAATAATTATACCTGACTTCCAATCCTCCGGGACTCTACCCTCCTCCCAAGCCAATCTGCACACCTTCCACATCCATTCTATTACTATCTCTCCCCCATGCTTCAGCATTTCACCACACACTCCATCAATTCCTGGGGCTTTCCCCATTTTAACTTTCTTCATTGCTTCCACCACTTCCATCCTGGTGATTTCTTCCTCTCTTCTCACAACCCTCCTTCTCCCTGCCATTCCCCAGCCACTTATACTTGCATTACTTTCATTCTCTATGTTCAACAGTTCATTAAAGTGTTCTCTCCATCTGTTTACTTTTTCTCCCTTCTCCACTAGTAATCTACCATTTTTATCTTTCACACCCCCACTGACTTCGTTGGCACCCTGTCTAGCTCTCTTTACCTCCTTCCAGAACATTTTCTTACATTCCCTCCACTTTGCACTCAAATTCCTTCCAAATTCCTCATCCACTCTCTTCTTACTCTCTCTTACTAATCTTTTCACCTCTCTCCTCCTCACTACATATAACTCTCTCGTCCGTCTCTCAGCTTCTTCGTCGCCCCTGTTCCTCATCCACTCATTATATGCTTTCTTCTTTTGTGCCACAGCCTCTCTCACCTCTTCAGTCCACCATGCTGTTCCCTGAACCCCCTTTCGTCTTCTCTTCACCCCACACACCACCTCACATGCTGCACAGATTTCTTCTGTGAATACCTTGCACACACCTTCCACGTCCCCCATCTGCTCCAATCTATATTTACCCAATCGCTCCTCCACTTCCCTTCTATATTCAGCCTTTATTCCATCCTCTTGTAACTTTTCTACCCTCCTTGTAACACATACTTCCTCCTGTCCTTCCCTTCTTCTCTTCCTCCATCTTGTTTGGACTCTGATTCTGGCCACCACCAAGTGGTGGTCAGAAAGTCCACTCCCCCAACCTCTATATACTCTTGCATCCATTATACATCTTCTCATCCTTTCATTCACACACACATAGTCGATCATTGCCTTCCGTTCATTCATTCCCCGGTCCTCTCTTCTCACCACTCGCCATGTATACTCATGGATCATTTTGTGCCTGAAGAGGGTATTAACTACCACCAATCCCCTCCCAGCACAAATGTCCACTAAAGCACTGCCATTCTCATCCATCTCTGCAGGCATACCCCACTCACCAACCACTCCATCCACCTTCTCATTCCCCACTTTTCCATTCATATCTCCAATCAGAAACACTCTCTCATTCCTTTCAAACTTTTCCAAGCAGGCTTCCACATTTGTCCAAAACTCTTCTCTCACTCTACTTACACGATCTTGCGTTGGCGCATACAAGCACACAATTGCCCACATTTGTAGTCCAACTTTCACTCTTACCCACAAAATCCTTGACCCAACTGATCCATACTCTCTTACATTCTCCTTCCACCTGTTGCTTACAACAATACACACTCCCTCTTTCGCCCTCTCATTCTCACCCACTCCTGCGCATATACCCCATCCATATTCCCATTCTCTCACACTCTCACCTCACCATTTAGTTTCAGTTATTCCAAATATATCCACTTTCGCACTCTCAAGCACCTGTACAATCTCTCTCTCTTTCACCTCATCATTCATACCCCTCACATTCCAGGTCGCAATCTTTATCTCGTCCTTTGTCCGTTCCTTTGTCGTCAACTTTTGGTCAGTCCTGGTCCGAGGCTTCCTGTTCGTATTTTTAGTTAGTTGTTTTTATGGGGTGGGGCACTAACCCACCACCAACCCTTTTAGTCACCTCTTACGACAAGCAGGGATACTGGGGGAGAATTCTTGAAAACCCCCTACCCCCAGGGGGTAGTCAACTGGTGAACATTTTTGCCCTAGTCACCTCTGTCTGAATCATAATTTTTCTGGTTACATTTTACTTACTTCATGCTTTGTGTCCCATATTTGAGTGCACAGGCTGTGAAAGAGGTGATTTTCTCAGTGATTACCATGTCCCTTATGTACATTCACTATCTAGTCAACTGGTGAACATTTTTGCCCTACTCACCTCTAAATCATAGTTTTCTGGAAACAATTTATTTATTTCATGCTTTTTATCCCATATTTGAGTGCACATGCTGTGAAAGAGGTGATTTTCTTAGTGATTGCCATGTCATATACTTACACTATGCTGTCAACTAGTGAACACCTCTGCCTTACTCTCTTCAAAATCATCATTTTTTGGGTTAAAATTAAATTAATTCATGTTTTGTGTCCATTATTTATGTGAATGGGGTCTTAAATAAGTGCTATGCATGTCTGGTAGGGAAGTAGGTAGGTGGTTTTCTGATTTAGGTTAGGTTAGGTTAGGGTCAGGAATGACAGCTGGTGCTTCAGGGCCACTATCCGGACAAGACCACTTTCCAGTCATGCCTTTGGCTCTATTACAACGGATAGTGGAGGGATTACTGTATATAGGGACTCAGCAATTTATGGTACTATGAGTTAGTCCATATATATATGGACTTGGCAATTTTGACACTATTGGTTTGTCCATATATATACGGACATGGCACGGAACAGGATGAACTAGTGTTTCTGACAAACGAAGATCAGATTATTATTGCTATTATCCCCCTCTCAGTCAACAGCAAAATAAGGGACCAATAAGCAAAAACAAACCAACAGTAAATCACTGGTCAAAAATGGTAACAAGAATAAACACACACACAAAACTGATACACATTAAAAAAGGAGGGGGAGGAGGAGAGCCAGCTCACATTGGCCAAAAACAGCCAGGGCAAAAAAGAAAGGAACACAAGCCCAACCTGCCCCAAGGAAGTAGGCAGAAGTCAGAAAAGGCCTAATTTAGGGGCAAACATATATTAACCCCTACAACAAATGCTAGATGGCTTAGAAGATTAGACAAAAGGGATAGATAACAAAGTAAACAAAGAAAGGAAAAGAAAGTGATAGAGACAAGTACCTACCCTAGAAGAAATGCTTAAGGCATCACAAATACTGTGTCAAACAGGATCCAAAATGGACCAAAGGTCAAAGATCAAAGGCAGATAAAGTTGCAGGAGGTAAATGAAGTGAATACACAGGGAAAACAAAACAAAAAAGTAAAAAAGAATTAGATATGGGCTGGGAGCCTCCAAAATCAAGCTACTCTCCCCCCCTCCCCCAAATCAAGACATATATGCCTGGACACACTGCTTTTTGAAGACTGGACATTAGGCAGTGGGAAATGTAGACTAAGGAAGTCAATTCCAGAGCTAACCAGCTACATACTATCTATGAAGAACACAGTATTGGTCAAACCTTGCACATGACAGCTGGGAAGAAAAAGAAAAAAAAAGGGGGGGGGAGGTAGGCATGGGATTCATACTGGCAATAAATAATGAATGATTAAAAGATGTTGGTGTGCTGTAAATCACCATACAAAAGACAATTACTGGGAGAGGAGACCACTGAGCTTTCTGAGTGCCTAGCTAATGTTATGATTTCAGTTTCTGTCAAAGCTATTAGGTAATAAGACAGCCTGTTCGAGGCATGGTTTGGAATGCTTAGCTACTAAGGCATTAAACTCTGAAAGACCATAATTCAGGAGGTAAATTATATTAAATGTAATACTAAAATAGCAAGGAAATTCTGCTGGACTATAATTACTATTACACAACTTTATCATCATCATCACACAACTTTAAAATTCCTAAAAACACACCTATGACATGCCATTCAATTACCTTACAAAAAATAAAATAAAACTGAATTCAAACAAGTAATCCATTGCACCAATCCCATATCAGTGAAAACACTTACCAACTATGCTCAGCATTAAACCCAATCTGGAAATAAGAGCCATATATTAGATTGACAGTCTATCTGTGCCTCATTTATATACATTATCACTCATCTATGCCACCCACGATTTTTAGCAAGACCTGCCAGGTAAGAAACAAGAAATGTTACCACCAAGTTTCCACTAGTGCAGCAGCTGTTGCTATGTTTTCACTCAGAGTCAGAATACCATTAATGGTATAATTCATCTGTCACTTGGTAGGTTTGAGTTCCTTTTGTGGATTAAAAAAAGCATTTCCTCTTAGAAGGCACCCTAAGGAAGAGGTTTTTCAGCAACTTAACACCATTTATAGTTCATTTACTTTAACTACATGGAGTTTCTTGTATTTTGCAGCTTATTTCCCATTGCTCAATTTATAGTTCATTTACTTTAACTAGATGGAGTTTTTTGTATTTTGCAGCTCATTTCCCATTGCTCAATAGTAAAATAAGAAATGTTTCTGCCCCACTTCCTTTTCACAGGACTTTCTTATGAATAGAATCATATTCTAGTGTCAATCTCTTCATTCACCTAAGCAATCACGAGGTAGAGATGAAATGAATACTAGAATTTTGAATGGAGAGGGGAAGAGTTATCCCAGACTCAGGAAGCTGAGGGCAGGATGCACTGCTCCTTTTATTCATATACCACACAAAGTACAACCATGTCTCACTACTGAATAAGTTTCTTTAGTATGTGATAAATCAACAGAACAATGACGTGAAAGTTATACTCAATTTCATCATAATCATACCGAAATTTGCTTACACAATATTTGTGATCACTGCTCACAACAATCCTGTTTGAATGCAGTGACTCATGCAGGTCAACAGTCAGACATCTGACAAACCAAGTGTATACATGCACAGAACCCCTATCTCAGGCCTCTATGTATGTGGCCTCCTTTGTGTCACCCTCCTGAAGGCTCCATTTTACTTGTTCACTCACTCATGTGTCCCGTACCTGTTTGTCTCCCTTGGGTTCTCTGAGTTATTTAACCATCTTGTTTAAGAAAGGCCACTGAAACATCACTGCTACTGCCAAAAAATGGTGCAAGTACCAATGAATGTGTGCAATAATAAGTGTGTGATAAAAAGTGGAGAGAACATTTTGTGTGTGAAATAAATGAAACTTGTGACTCGAAGATTATGTCTGGTGCTACACTCAGTGGAAAGCATGGTGTTACTGATGCTGACGAGGGAAAAGCTAAAGGGGTAAGGCATAGCTTTTCCAGATGTGAAATCTGACACCGTTAAGTGTCATAAGGAGGGGTAGGGAGCGAGCAGGATCCCTGAGGCCCTACAGCTGCCACAGTCCAGTCTCTACTGTAATTTAAAAACATGATGCTCTCCTAGCAGCATCACAGAACGCACCCACCCTGACTAAGCACTTGGCCAAAAGTAAGGAACCCATTGTGGAAGAGATGGAGCATCTCCTAGCGCTGTTGGTTTATGCAAGTGGTCAACTCTGGAACTGTCTTCCTCTGTCTGTATTTCCTACTTCCTATGATCTCCAGTCTTTCAAACGCAGTGTGTCCAGGCATCTCGAATTGAACGGATCTTGAATTTGGCTCTCTTTTGTATTGTTTTTGCTTTTTCTTGGAAGGAACAGTATGCAGGCCTGTGGCCTTTGTTTCCTTCGTCCTTGCATTAAAAAAAAAAAAAAATGAACTTAAGCGAGTGAAGCAGCCCCTGAATTGCAGTTTTATTTATACCAAGGCTCTCAATCTGTGGAAGGATCCAGGGATGTGAAAGCAATGGAGGCCATGGAGGAGTTAAGGCCTGCATGAGTTGGTCTGAGTGGTTCAAGGCCTGTGCTGGCCTTGGACATGTGATCATGCATGGAGATGCTGCTAGTGCTGATCACATGATGGTTAAGGCCTTCTCTGCAAAGCTGAAGACAATCATAGAGGAAGGGGGATATTCTTCAAAATGGGTCCTGAATTTCAATGTGATGGGCCTTTTCTGGAAATGTATCTCCTGAAAGACCTATATAAGCAAAGAATAATAATGTGTGCCAGGATTTAAGGCAGCCAATGACTACTTCACCCTCCTCCTCCTTGGTGCAAGTGCAAGAGGGTACCTTAAGCTCAAACCCCTCCTCATTCATTATTGGGAGAACTCTCAGCACTGACAGCGAACATGAAGAAAACCCTGGGGTTATTTGAAAGAGTAAATCTAGGGCATGGCTGACCTCCATACTCAGCTGCTTTTACATGAAAGGATACCTGTCCCCCTGCCTGTGTTACTATGCCAGCCAGAGCAATCTGGTCAATCATATCCTCCTGCTGGTTGACAATGCCGAGTCACCCTGAGGATATGGAGGATTGGGTGGATAATTACAAAGTGGTCTACCTGCCCCCAACACAACATCACTGCTCCAGCTAATGGCCCAGGGCATCACTGCCACATTCAAGGCCTACTTTTACCTTCACCTCACCATGGAGCTAATGGTGAGGCAAGTGACTCTGGGGTGACTAACACAGTGCCGTGGTTTTGGAAGAAATATATCAAGTATGTCATTGACAACATCACGGGTGCATGGAGGGAGGCGCAGTCAAGCACACTGAATGCCATATGATGCACAGAATGACCAGAATGTGTGCACTCCTTCACGAGGTTCATGGCGGTGGAGACCATCCATTGTGACATCTTCAACCTCTCGCACAAGGCAGACTATGAGGAGGTTGACAAAGAAGATGTGCAGGGGGTCCTGGACAGCCACACTGTGCAACTCTACAGAGGAGCTCACTGAGCTAAGGAAAAGGGTAGCACAGGCACATGAAGGTGGTGAGGACTGCGGGGAGGATGAGCTCATTGGTGTTCTTGACACCAGGACCTTGACCCGTGGGCTGTGGCAAGGGGCTGTGCAAACATCCCCAATGATGCAGCAACATGGGAATTTTGGTCACTGTTACAGATTTCCGTGAAATGTAGAGCGGTGGCTAGGAAACTGCAATGTGCAGCTACCCATGGATTTATTTATTTATTTTTATTTATTTATTTTTTTGCACAGTTTTTGAGAAAGTATAATAAAAAATTGCATTTCTGGCAGCAACATGAAAACTATGCTTTGAGAAGGTCAGTTCTCATTGTGAATGTTTTTCTACTTTATATATATAGTACTTTACCTGGATGTAATCATACCTGTGAGTTGGTATATTACTGCTAATGATGTGGTGGGCATAGTATTTACTTAGCTCTACCAACAAAAGCCATTAAGAACATGAAAACTACGCTCTGACGAGAAGGTCAGGTGGGTTGCCAGCTCACTCAGCATGCTCCAATACGAGCTAAGCACGCTAGTTTTACACTCATTATTTACCACCCTACTTCTGCTCCATTACCTCCTATTGACCTTACATTAGATTTTATGTTAATCTAAACATTTTTTATCCATGACTGCCTTTCCTGGGATGATAACATCGCAGAAATGTGTTATGCAGTGTGTGCTTTGGGTCTGTTGCTGGTGCTACTAAGCAGCTGGGCTCAAGACAGAGGGTGGGAATGAGAGCTACCAGTTACCCTAATACACCATAAATTTTGTGTTGCGCTGATCACAACTTTTGTGGTGCGCTGTTGAAAATCTTGTTCATAAGAGGTATGCTGCAGCTTGCCCGTACACCCCCACATGAGGTATGGCACAGTCCACAGGATAAAGAAGTTCCTTCCAATGATGGACAAGAAATTTTCATACATCCTGGACAAGGACTCTATACCAGCGAGGAGTAATGCAGCAACGCACAGCACTGAAAAAGACTTGAGGCTGTACTGGGAGCTCCTGACAACTAAGCAAAAGGCAGCATGGCAGTCCATCATCTCCTCCTCCTCCTCCCTTGCCACCAGTGCCAAGAGCCAAGGCCATTGAGTGGTTAGTTTTGTTTTGTTTTTGAAGGCTCCAACACACTTGCGTGCGTCAGCCTTGGTCATCTAATGGCAGCTCTCCATGCTGCTAGATCTATGGCAGCCTCCCTGTTCAGTCCCTTAACCCTGAGGTCAAAGTTAACGACCTCGTCTGACGTCTTTTTCGGTCTACTCCTCACAACCCCACCCCCAATATTAATGCATCTCAATTTCTGCAGCCAATTATCATCCCTCATCCTCTCCACATGCCCAAACCACCTCAATCTACCTCTCCTCATCACAACACCAATAAACTCCAGTCCTATCTCACCTCTCATCTCTTCCATCGTAAACCCAGCCCCCCAAGGCATTGCACGCAGGGATACACTGCACATCCACCTAATCAATGTCATTTGTGTACGTCTGAGCTTGCGAATATCCTCTTCCTTTACTGTCCAGGTCTCACTACCATACAGTATTACACTCAGAACACATGCTACATACAAAGATTCCTTAGCACGTGCAACAGCTCCCTGAACTTCTTCCAACCACTTCTCACCCTAGCCATACAGCAAGCTCCAGCCCCACCTCCAGCACATAACATGTCTCCCAAATGAAAAACCTCTTCCACACACTCAAGAGACTAACCAGCAAGTCCAATCCTTTCACACCTAACCACCTCCACCTGCTCTCCTTGACACGCCGCACACATAAAATCAGCATTATCTCGCAGTCTACCTCTAATACCACTATATCACTTATGCACCCACTTATCATAAACACTGCACAAGATGGAATTACTTCCCATGCCCATGTGGCCAATTGCACATGGCCACTTTCCCTCTTCTTTGACAGTACTGCCACCAACCCTAGATATCATCACTTTTGTTTTATCTGCATTTACTCTCAAGCCTTTGTGCCCTATACCATCTCTCCACTTCCTAAATCTTTCCTCTGCCTCCCTTTCATTCTCTGCAATCAACACCAAATCGTCAGCATACAACACCTCCAACGGGAGTCCATTTCTGAAATCACATGAGAGGGCTTCAAGTACCATGATAAACAACAACGGACTCAAAACTGACCCCTGATGCACACCAACATTCACAGGAAACTCATCACTCAAACCTCCATTCACTCCTACCTAGGTGCAAGCACCCACATACATGGCCATAACCACCCTAACCAGCCACTCCTCGATCCCGAGCTTTTTCATTGCCCACTTCACCTCTCTAGGGACTCTGTCAAAGGACTTCTCCAAATCAAAAAAACAAAGTACAGCTCCCTTTTCTTTCCTATACATTATTCCTGAAGCTGTCAAACGATATGGCATCAGTGGTCCCCCTGCCTGGCAAAAACCCAAACTGCATTCATTCATTTATTCATCATCCAATCCTATGCTGCCCCATGAGGAGCGCAGAAGCCCGGGGCAAGGCAAGTTGGTCCTGACATTTAAGTTCAGAGTGACCAATGTCACTCATCCCCGAGTGGCATTATGTGAGCAGTAAACCCCAACCATCCCTTGGATATAAACCTTCACTGGCTCAATCCGATTAGAGCCCCATGATTGCCCATTAACCACCAGGTGCCAAAAATTTGGTTATATGGTTACCACCCAGCATAGTAAATAGTTTCCTGGTGTACAGGAAACCATTTGGCTTGTCACTCAGTGTAGAGTCACCCACAGGCAGAAGGAACAGGAAAGAATGAAGGAAAGAAAGACAGAAGAGGCAGTTTAATGTCACCCATAAGCAGAAGGATGAGGAAAAAATGAAAGAAAGAAGACAGAAGAGGATCGAAGGCAAGAAGGATGGAGGAGAGGAAAGGGCAGACACCCGAGAGCAGCACTACATCGAGTGAGTGATTGGTGAGCGTCCCCACCTACCACAACCAAAACTGCATCTCACAAATATTCACTCTCTAATCATACCTTCTAGAACTCTCTCCATTACCTTCATTATCTGATCTAAAATTTTAAAAAAATTTATGCATCATCTGCCTCCGTCATGTTTGTCTCGTCTTCATCGCCACCTGGCACACCCTTATGCTGCCTCTCCACCACACCGCCATTCTGCCCTGCTTCCACACTGCCACGCTGTCCTGCTGCCACACCCATGTTCTCCCTTGGCCTCATTGCTTTGCTCTCCCCATCTCTCTTCACCTCCTTTCTGAAGATCTGGAGTAATTGTCCAGGCCCTCCAACTGTCTCCCAGCCTCAAGGACCCTTGGAAAAGACTTGGACTGGCCAAGGACATGCTTCAGGGTGGTGTGATTTTTTTTTTTTTTCCTCCTTTATGGTTATAGGCCCCTCTCCCTATCTCCACTGCAACCATGTTATAACTATACAATAAACATTATGCAGTGGGTTTTGATGACCTAAACCCATCCCACAGTGATGCGTGACTCCTTCATTTTGTTTCATTTATAAAGGCTCCAACATGCTTGCATGTGTTGGTCTTGGCCAACTAATGGCTGCTCTCTGTGCTGCTCGATCTCTGGCAGCCTTCCCATTCAGTCCCTTATCCTTGAGGCCACACTCTTTGACCTCGTCCCAGTTTTTTTTTGGCCTGCCTCTCACAACCCTACCCCCAGCATTCCCACTTCCCACTTTCTGCATCCAATTGCCATCCCCCATCCTCTCCACACATCTAAACCATCTCAATCAATCCCTTTTCACCACACCAATACACTCCAGTCCCATCCTTTCTCTCAACTCTTTCATCATAAACTTAGCCCCCCGCCCCCGGGCCTCACATTCAAGGACACACTGCACATCCACCTAATCACTGTCATTTCTATACATTCAAGCCTACGAATATTCTCTTCCTTTACTGCCCAGGTCTAACTACCATACAGCATTACACTCCTGACATGCCACAAAGATCCCTCAGAATGGAGGGATGTCAGGTGAGGCAACAGCTCCCTGAACTTCTTCCAACCATTCCTCACTCTAGCCACAGAGCTAGCTCCAGCCCCATGTCTCCCAAGTAGCAAAACTCTTAAACACACTCAAGAGACTCACCAGCAAGATCAATCATTTCACATCTGACAATATCCACAAGCTCTCCCCAACACATACACACAAGAAAATAAGCATTATCTCGCAGTCTATCTCTAATACCACTTCATCTCTTAACACCAACTTATCACAAACAATGAACAAGGTAGCATTACTTCCCATGTCCTTGTGGCAAACTGCACATGGCCACTCTCCCTATTCTTTGACAGTACTGCCACCAATCCTAGACATCATCACCTTTGTTTTATCTGTATTTATTCTCACGCCCTTGTGCCCCATACCATCTCCACTTTCTAAAATCTTTTCGCTGCCTCCCTTTCATTCCCTCCAAATAACACCAAATCATCGGCATAAAACATCTCTCGTGGGAGTCCATTTCTGAAGTCACTTGAGAGCGCTTACTATGAGATTTATACTTCAAACAAATGTTGATGAGCTGAATGATGCTAAGTAATTCAGCGTCAATCCCGCTCTAATCATCTCACTAAACGACACAAAGCTTTCACCCATGTCCAGGTCCTTGATGTTCAGGTCCTCTTCAATGTGGCTACCTTTCGGTCTGTCTTGGATACTCTTTCTAAAGATGTGGTGAATGAAAATGGATATTTGCAAGGCTATTCACCCACTTTTCACTTGTAACTGGAGAAATTGGAGGCACTCACTTCACTAAGCACTCACTGATGAAACTGCTCGCCCACTCTCTCTCTCTCAATTTTAAAAAACGAAGAAAGAACAAAAGGACAGAAGCCCACAAGGTTGTTCCCTTAAAGAAAAAATAAAAACAAAATAATGGAGCTAAATTCAAGATACTTTCATTTTGAGATGCCTGGACAAAGAATAGTGGCGACAGGCAGTAGGAAATACTGAGGAAAACAGTTCATGAAGGACTGAGAAAAACAGTTAACTCTTACATTAGAAAGTTGGGCAGAAAAGGGAGGAAAGTTTGCTGCTAAATGGGTGGTGATGGTGCATATTGTTGTTGGTGTGTGTGTGCGCACACACACCTGCTAAGTCACGAGTGATGACGTCATCGAAAGGTTCCTGTGGCATGCAACCGGGGACCTTAGGCAGTTCACGTTGTGAGGCAGGTGAGTGTGGTTTGCCTAGTCTGACACTGGTAGCAGAGCGTGGTTCCGAAAAATGGCGTCGTGTTCGACCAAGTGGCCTCCAAAACTTAAAAATTATTCTGCTTATGAGAGCTGGAAAAAAGACATCGACATTTGATGCGAACTGACAGACTTGGCGAAAGAAAAACAAGCCTTAGCTATTCACCTGTCATTGTCTGGAAGAGTGAGGGTGGCATCTTCGGAGATTGATGCGGATGTTCTGCAGCAGAAGGATGGTGTTCAGACCCTGCTGAAAAAATTAGACGGTTTATTTCTCGTGGACAAAGGACGTCGACAGTTTGCATCGTTTTAGGAGTTGTACTGAGGAAAACAGTTCATGAAGGACTCAGAAAAACAGTTAACTCTTACATTAGAAAGTTGGGCAGAAAAGGGATGAAAGTTTGCTGCTAAATGGGTGGTGTTAGTGCATACTGTTGTTAGTGTGTGTGTATGCGCACACACCTGCTAAGTCACGAGTGATGGCATCATCAGAAGGGAGTTCCTGTGGTATGCAACCGGGGACCTTGGGCAGTGCACGTTGTGAGGCCGGTGAGTGTGGTTTGCCTAGTCTGACACTCGTAGCAGAGCAAGGTTCCAAAAAATGGCGTTGTGTTCGACCAAGTGGCCTCCAAAACTTGAAAATGATTCTGCTTATGAGAGCTGGAAAAAAGACATCGACATCTGGTGCGAACTGACGGACTTGGCGAAAGAAAAACAAGCCTTAGCTATTCACCTGTCATTGTCTGGAAGAGCGAGGGTGGCGTCTTCGGAGACTGATGCGGATGTTCTGAAGCAGAAGGATGGTGTTCAGACCCTGCTGGAAAAATTAGACGGTTTATTTCTTGTGGACAAAGGACGTCGACAGTTTGCATCGTTTTATGAGTTGTACAACTTCAGAAGAGCCAATGGTATGAACATTCGTGAATTCATGACAGAATTTGAGCATGTTTATTTCAAATTTACAAAGCAGGACATGGAACTGCCAAATTCTGCGATGGCTTTTATGCTCTTAGCTGCATGAAAACTTTCAGACAGTGAGCAACAACTAGTGATGTCCGCGATAACTGAGGTGACATACGAAAATATGAAATCTACCCTGAATCGTATTTTTGCTGGTGAAATTGGCAGGCAGAACAAGGCATCGGTGTCCGCCCAGGAGGCGAAAGGCGAACCAGTATTTTGGAGTGACGAAGTTGAGGGTGAGGAAACGTTTCATGCTAGAGGTACTCGACGAGGACGGAGAATGTTGCGGAGTGGTGCAATACGTGATCGACGTCGTGGTAGTGGCCGATGTTCAACCGTATCTGCTAGAATTCCCCAAAGCTCATCCACCGGCAGGAGGCAGAACCCACTTGGGTCTGACGGAAAGGTATCGAGGTGTTTTGTGTGTGATTCTAGATTTCATTGGGCACGCGACTGTCCGAATGTAGACGAAAACGATGGCAGTCGAGAAGAAAATTCTGAAACAGCGCATCTGTCGTTATTTATGGGCTATGCGGATGATGCCGCTAGTAGAGGTAAGTTACAGACTCTAATAGAAGAATGTAAGGGATGTGCTTTTCTAGACACAGGGTGTTCTAAAACTGTATGTGGAGTTGAATGGATCAATTGCTATCTAAGTGAGCTCACTGATTACGAACGTGATGCTATAAAAGAAGAAGCGTCATCCTCAACGTTTACTTTTGCTGATGGTGTCACAGTTTCTTCCCTCAAACGTGTTACTCTGCCCTGCTACATTGGAAATATGCGTGCAACCATTGTGACTGATGTTGTGGACTGCAATATTCCCTTGCTGTTGAGTAGACGTTCCATGAAAAAAGCAAAAATGTTGATTAACCTTGGAACTGACCAGGTCAAAATTTGTGGAACTATCATTGATTTAAAGTCCTCATCTTCAGGCCATTACTTACT
Source organism: Birgus latro (assembly GCA_018397915.1). Lineage (NCBI taxonomy): Eukaryota > Metazoa > Arthropoda > Malacostraca > Decapoda > Coenobitidae > Birgus > Birgus latro. The sequence continues at coordinate 33,659 of JAGKTI010000017.1, read as the reverse complement.
TCCAATTTCTTTATGACTAGGTCGTGAATTTTGTGAAACAATCATGTTGGCATCTCTTGGGGGTGATGTAGAAAAAAACCGCTTTGAAGCTTCACAGGCAATTTGGACACCCAACATCGGCAAAATTAATTAAACTGATCACAGATGCGGGAATTAAAAGTTCAAAACTGGAGCGGGCTATCAAAGCTGTATCTGATGCTTGTACAGTCTGTTGCAGATTTAAGAAAGCCAAACCCCGACCCATAGTCAGTTCGCCCATGGCGTCTAAGTTTAACGAAGCCATAGCCATGGATTTAAAAGCTTGGGGAAGGCATTATTTCTTAGTCCTTGTTGAATTGGCGACCAGGTATTGTAATGCGATAGTAATCGCGGATAAGTGTGCGCCCACCATTATCAAAGGAATATTTCGGAGCTGGATTGTTGTGTTTGGCACACCTAGAAAAATTCTCACAGACAATAGCTGTGAATTCAACAATGCGGAAATGCGAGCATTGGGAGAGGCCTTCAATATCAAGATCATGACAACGTCTGCAGAGAGTCCTTGGAGCAACGGAGTCTGTGAGCGTCAAAATGCAGTCATTGGTGACATTGTTAGGAAGATAATGGCTGATGGCCAGTGTGAATTGGATGTGGCCTTGGTATGGGCAGTATCGGCAAGAAATGCTCTCACCAACTACTCAGGCTTTTCTCCTAACCAACTTGTTTTTGGTCAAAACCCTGGCCTGCTTAATGTGTACGCAAATGATCCTCCAGCCTTGGAACCTTCATCACCATCGAAAATTGTGAGAGACAACTTGAACGCTCTTCATTTAGCTAGACAAGAGTTTATAAAGACCAAATCAGATGAACGTTTGGCTAGGGCTCTGCGGCACAACGTACATTCGAGTGACTTAAATGACATCCGAAATGCAGATGAAGTCTTCTACAAAAGAAATGACAGTCATGAGTGGCACGGTCCCGGAATTGTAATAGGCAGAGATGGGAAACAAATTCTGGTGAGACACGGCGGTGTCTACGTGCGAGTGCACGTATGTTGTCTAGCGCGTGCGCCAGAGCAAGATACTACAGTTGAAAGTGGTGTCAGCAGTGATAAGAAGAACAATGTTGTCCAGGAGAAGCCTAATGATGATCCTCCGCAAGTGCTGAATGACTATCCACCAGATGACGAGACGGAAGATGGTGTGGTTCCAATTGATGAGCCTCCCACAGTTTCTGTTCCGATTAATCAGCCTCCCAAAGTTTCTGTTGGTCAACGTATAAAGGGAATACATTCAGAAAGTGGAGAGTTGGTGTCTGGAAGGATTATGAGTCAGGCAGGTAAAGCCACTGGAAAGTACAAACACTGCTATAATTTGAAGAGGGACTCTGATGGCAGCATTGATTGGATAGATTTGGAGAAGGATCTTAGCGAATGGGAAGTGGTTGATGATGACGCAGAAATGCTTGTTCTTTTCAACTCTGAGGCCGTATTATGCGTTAAGGAAAATGAAATTACAAATTGGCAGAATAATGATGTGTATGAGGACGTACATGATGTTGGGCAAGGTGCCATAACGGTTCGATGGGTTGTGACGGAAAAACTGAAAAATGGAAAGCCTATTGTTAAGGCCCGCTTAGTTGCCAGAGGATTTGAGGGAGACACAGTGGATCTCTGAAAAGACTCGCCTACTTGTTCAAAAGAAGCAGTGCGTTTGGCACTTTCTTTGGCCTCCACCAACAAGTGGGATTGCCACACTATGGATGTGAAAGCTGTCTACTTGCAAGGTAACAACATTGAGAGAGTTGTCCATTTACATCCTCCGCCAGAATATGCAAATGGTAAGTAATGGAGACTAAAGAAAACTGTTTACGGCCTTTGTGATGCTGCTAGGCATTGGTATCCGCGTATAAAAGATTAGTTGTTGAGTCTCGGAGCTCAAGTGTCATCACTGGATTCAGCGCTGCTCTCTTGGAGCAATGGTGGCAAAGTCGAAGGCATTGTATGCATCTACGTCGACGACTTCCTTTGGGCTGGTACACATGAGTTCGAACAGTGTGTGATAAACTGTTTGAGTCAAATATTCCTCATCGGCAGTTCAGAATCAAAAGCCTTCAAATACGTTGGTGTCAAGGTCATCTCCAACATCAATGGCAGCATAACGCTCAACCAATTCCAGTATGCTTCATCTTTGAAACCAGTCACGCTGAGTAAACACTGAGCAGCAGTAAAATCAGGGGAGCTGTCCGAGTCTGAGAAAACGGAGTACCAAGCATTAATTGGGCAACTCAATTGGACTACCACACACACTCGGCCAGATATTGCCTTTGATGTGTGTGAGTTGAGTGTGAATAGCAACCGAGCTACCGTAGCGGATTTGCTTAGAATCAATAAGGTGATCTCAAGGGTGGAGACTGACAACATGAAGCTATACATTCCAAGAGTGCTTTTCAGATGCCTCATTTGCCAATCTTGTAGGCAATGGATCTCAGGGAAGTTTTGTGATCTTCCTACGAGATGCTAGTGAGGCAAGATGTCCTATGTTTTGGCAGACAAGGAAGATCAGGAGGGTCGTCAAATCTACCTTATCTGCTGAGGCGTTGGCGCTGCTTGAAAGTGCTGAGACTGATATGTATATCTCGCCAACATATTGCGTGAGGTTTCTGGATGTGGAAAGATCGAAATAAATTAATTCGTCAACAACAACAGTCTGGTGGATGCCCTTTACTCCTGTAGGAGCGTAGAAGACAGGAGATTGCACATTGATATTGCTGTATTACAAGACATGTTGGAATGAGGGGAGATTGATGAAGTATCTTGAGTGGATACATCACAACAAGTGGCTGATTGTCTCACTAAGAAAGGTCCCTCGACCGAGCGGCTGCGTGCAGCAGTCAGCCGAGACTAGAAAATTTATAATACAGTAAAACCTCGATATAACGGACTTCAGGAGACCGGAATTCGCTTTTATCGGACTCAAGGAGCTACCGGACTAAATTCCTATATATCGGAAAAAGTCCGATATAGCCAGAAGGCAGTCCGGACTGCCTGACAACTTCAGCTATGTTCACCACAATAAGACAAGCAAAAGACATGTTTTTCAGTGCACAGTACAGTATTATTATACCATTTGATTAATGCAGTGAAGGTATAACACAGTACAATACTGCAATGGTGGTGAAAACTACCGATGCAATCTGGACTAATGTCTGATATATCGGAAAAAGTCCGGATTAGCTGGGGTAAGTCCGGATGTCGCTTTTATCGGAAAATCGCATATTCCGGACTGGCCTGAGCCCCAATTAGTCCATTATAGTGAGGTCTTACTGTACGTCAAGAGACATCACATATCGGTATGTGGCCACAGACTGGGTCTTGATAGTAATTAAACAAAAGTGTATGTACTGGATACATAGTCCGTATCGGGTGTTGATGGTACTCACACAAAAGTCTATGTATTGGATACATAGTGTGTATCAGACGCAAATAGACCATCCAGCTTCGTCCTTGGAATCTTTTGTCAAATTAAGAAGAGAGGACGAGAGTGTTAGTGCATACTGTTGTTAGTGTGTGTGCGTGCACACACACCTGCTAAGTCACGAGTGATGACGTCATCGGAAGGTTCCTGTGGTATGCAACCGGGGACCTTGGGCAGTTCACATTGTGAGGCCGGTGAGTGTGGTTTGCCTAGTCTGACAGCTGGTATGCAGCCACTGTGGTGGTGGAGGGATGCAAGCAGACAGTTCTGAGGAGCAGTGGCCATTGAAGCAGTGACAGATAAAGGTGTAACAGTACGGCAAAGAGACAGAATATGAATAGAGCTAGTAAGAGGAGAATAATTAATAAGAAGAAAAGGATCTGACTCCATCTTACTAAGAAGAGATGTATGTAGTAAGCCTCCCCAAACACGGCGCTGAAGTCTACACTATCTATCTATTGCCAGACGCCTCCATGTCATCCTCTCCCCCGCCATTTCATTGCCCTGCTCCCAGCTCCCCCCCTCCTCTCTCATATACCTCTCCACTCCATCCCTCCATCTCATCCTTGGCCTCCCCCTCTCTCTCCCCCCCTCCACCTCACTCATATTCACTCTCTTCATCAGTCTCTCACTCTCCATAATATCTACATGGCCAAATCATCTCAATGAGTTTCTCCTAATGCTTACTATAACATCTACATCCATATCCACACAACAATGCTCCTTCACTTCCTCATTTGTTAGTCTGTCTCTCCATGTGACTCCACATGCTCCTCTCAAATAACTCATTTCCACTGCCCTCACTCTTGACTTCTGTCCTTACAACAGGGTCCAAGCTTCACTTCCATATGTTAGAGTTGGGATCACAATACTGTCATGCAACAACTTTTTCACTTCCATGCTCACCTCCCTGTTTCTTATCACTGCTTTCAACAAACCAGCAACCTTCCTTCCCTGCTGCACCCTTTCAAGCACTTCACCCTCCAGACTTCCATCCTTACTCATCGCACTACACAAGTACTTAAATGCACTCACATTCTCCATATCCTCCCCATCCAATCTCACTGTACATCCACTGGCTTCACTTCTCTCGAAGACCATCATTTTACTCTTCCCTACATTCACCTTTAGATTCCATTTCTTAAACATACTCCCAAACTCATCTACCAAGCCTTGTAGCTCCCCTTCATCTTCACTCAACAACTCATCTGCAAACAACAGTACAGGGAGTTTCCAAACACTGCCCTCTCTCACTAGGGCCGCTCCAACATCCACTGCCCGACCTTGTATCTCTTTCATAACCCCATCCATGTACAGACTGAACAACCATGGTGACATGACACATCCTTGTTTCAATCCAACCTTCAAATGGAAAGATTCACTCAGCTTGCCATCCACATGCACAGCAGCCTTAGCACCCTCATGCATACTCTTCACTGCCTTCAACAATTTCCCATCCACTCCATATATTCTTAATACTTTCCACAATCCTTGTCTATCCACCCCGTCATATGCTTTCTCCAAATCCATGAAGGCTGCATACAACTTCTTTCTCTTCTCTAGAAACTTTTCCACTAAAGTTCAAAGAATGAATGTCTACACAACCTCTTCCCTTCCTAAAACCTTCCTGTTCTTCTCCAACTAATTCCTCTGTTATTTCCCTAACTCTGTCAATAAGTATCCTACCATATACTTTTCCTATTGCACTAAGAAGGCAAATGCCCCTATGTTTACCACACTCTTCTTTTACTCCCTTTTCCTTTGTACAGAAGAATAATTATACCTGACTTCCAATCCTCCGGGACTCTACCTTCCTAGTGAGGAGACTGTAGCACCAGTCGAGCAGGGCAGTACTCCCAAGGAGGATGGAAAGCTGATGACAGGGAGAGCTGAAGCACCCATTTCATCAGCCCTCAGGACTTGTTCCTGACCATCCTCCTTTGCTGAACTTTTTTAGTGTCTCAGATACACAGAGAGTAGACCAGCATGCTCTCCAGTACAAGTTTCTCTAACTGTCAACACCAAACTACATACACACTACAGTTCCTTTTCAAAATTATCTTCAAAATGGCGCACAAAAATCATGCCTCGGAGTCCCCAGGTGGGGGACCATAAATGCCCCCACCATCTGCCCCTCTCCCGGTGACGACTCAAAGAGCTGCCTGGAACCACTGTCTGACTCACTCCTTCTTCATTTCTGTAACATTCGTGGCCTTTCCTCTAACTTTCACGCTGTCGAGCATCACCTCTTCTCCTCTAAACTTCACCTTCTCTTTCTCACTGAGACTCAGCTGTCTGAGGCAACTGACAGCAAACCCTTTTCTGTATCCTCCTACTTTCTCTATTCTCGTTTCAAAGCCAAAGGTGGATGTTGCGTATATGTACGCAACGATCTATCTTGCTCTCGTGTTCCTGAACTTGATTCTTCTGAATTCTCTACTCTCTGGCTTCGGCTTTCTTGTCATTCTCTGACTAAATATATCTGTGCTGTTTACTTATCTCCTAATTCTACTGACTATCAAAAATTCTTTGACTAACTTACTTCTACGATGGAACACATTCTATCCATTTCTCCTTTCTCTGAAATCTCCATTCTAGGAGATTTCAATGTTCACCACCACCTTTGGCTCTCCTCTCCTTTCACTGATCCATCTGGTGAACAAGCCTACATCTTTACTATCCTTAATGACCTAGAGCAGCTTGTACAGCACCCTACCCGTATCCCTGACCGCCTTGGAGAGAGTTCCAACATACTTGACCTTTTCCTAACAACTAATCCTTCTGCTTACACTGTTCATCTTTTCTCTCCGTTGGGCTCCTCCGATCATAATCTTATTACCTTAACATGTCCAATCGCTCCAGTACAGCCTGTGGCCCCTCCAAAGAAACGCCGCCTGTGGCACTTTGGAGCTGCAGATTGGGAGGCCCTCAGGCAGTACTTCTTTGATTTTCCATGGAATGATTATTGCTTCCATGGCCGGGAGCCATCTGAGTGTGCCTTGGCGTTACAGAGGTTATTCTCTCAGCATGGAAGCATACATTCCTTTCTCATATCCTCTGACTAATGCAAGAAAGCCTTGGTTTAATCACGCTTGTTCTAATGCTGTCCGCAACAAGGAGAGGGCCTATAGGAGATACCGGAGACAACCCACCCATGAATCGCACCTTTTATATATTTCTGCCCGGAATCGTGCTAAGTCTGTTCTTCGCTCTGTTAAAAACAATTTCATCCGTGCTAAATGTTCCCAACTCTCCAACTCGAATTCTTCTTGCTCCTTCTGGCACCTTGCCAAAAACCTTTCTAACAACTTTACCTCATCATCCTTCCCTCCTCTTTTCTACTCTGATGGCTCTGTAGCTATTTCTTCTTCTGATAAAGCAGATCTCTTTGCTCAGACTTTCTCCTCCAATTCCACCTTAGACGATTCCGGTGCTATTCCTCCATCACTTCCCCCCTCTGACTTCCTCTTGACTGACATTAAAATTTCTTCAGCTGATGTGTTTTCTGCCATCACTGGCCTCAATACTAAAAAGGCATATGGTCCTGATGGAGTCCCTCCTGTTGTCCTCAAAAACTGTGTTTCTGTGCTTACACCCTGCTTAGGTAAACTCTTTCGCCTTTGTCTCTCAACTTGTACCTTTCCTTCTTGCTGGAAGTTTGCTCTCATTCAGCCAGTCCCAAAGAAGGGTGACCATTCCCAACCCTCTAACTATCGTCCAATTGCTTTAACATCCTGTGTCTCAAAATTTTTCGAGTCAATTCTTAACAGAAAAATTTTAAACCATCTTTCCTGTCACAACCTTCTTTCTGATCGTCAGTATGGGTTCCATCAGGGACGCTCCACTGGCGACCTCACCTACCTTTCAGACTCTTGGTCATCCTCCTTTCGGAACTTTGGCGAAAGCTTTGTCATTTCACTTGACATCTCAAAGGCTTTCGATCGAGTCTGGCATAAATCTTTAATTTCCAAACTGCCCTCCAACGGTTTCTATCCTTCTATGTGCGCCTTCATCTCTAGCTTCCTTTCTGGTCGTTCTATTGCCGCTGTTGTAGACGGCCATCGTTCCTCTCCTAGACCTATCAACAGTGGTGTTCCTCAAGGCTCTGTCCTATCACCTATTCTCTTCCTTTTATTCATCAATGACCTTCTAAGCTGTACATCTAACCCTATCCACTCATATGCTGATGATTCCACCCTTCACCTTTCCATTCGGTTCCTGCAACGTCCATCTCAGCAGTTACTTCAACAAAAAAGGGATGAGGCTTTGGCACACCTAATGTCTGACTTGGCTCATATCTCTGATTGGGGTAAAAATAATCTTGTTATTTGTAATGCATCAAAAACTCAGTTCTTACACTTATCAACCCGACAAAATCTTCCTCAGGATTACCCACTAATTTTTAATAATGAACATTTATGTCCTGCATCATCCTTGAACGTGCTTGGGGTTTCAGTCTCTCGGGATTTGTCTTGGAAAGAACATATTACATCTCTTGTGAAATCTGCTTCCAAGAGATTAGGTGTGCTAAGCCGATTCCGAACTTTCTTTACCCCTGCACAGTTGTTGACCTTGTACACGAGTTTTATTCGCCGGTGTATGGAGTACAACTCTCATGTGTGGGGAAGGTCCCCACATGCAGCTCTTCTCAACAGGGTGGAGTCAAAGGCTTTTCGTTTCATTAACTCTCCTCCTCTTACTGATTCCCTTCAACCTTTGTCTCTTTGCCGCACTGTTGCATCTTTATCTCTCTTCTATCGCTACTTCAATGGTCACTTCCTCTGAACTGTCTGCTTGCATCCCTCCACCTCTACGACGGGCACGTAGTACCCGTCTAGCAACAAACTCTCATCCCTTTTCTGTCCAACTCTCTAATGCAAGAGTTAACTGTTACTCCCAGTCCTTCATTTATGCAACTGGTCAACTCTGGAACTGTCTCCCTCTGTCTGTATTTCCTACTTCCTATGATCTCCAGTCTTTCAAACGCAGTGTGTCCAGGCATCTCGAATTGAACGGATCTTGAATTTGGCTCTCTTTTGTATTGTTTTTGGTTTTTCTTGGAAGGAACAGTTATTTATGCAGGCCTGTGGCCTTTGGTTCCTTCTTCCTTGCATAAAAGAAAAAAAAAAATCTGCACACCTTCCACATCCATTCCATTACTATCTCTTCCCCATGCTTCAGCATTCCACCACACACTCCATCAATTCCTGGGGTTTCCCAATTTTAACTTTCTTCATTGCTTCCACCACTTCCATCCTACTTATTTCTTCCTCTCTTCTCACAACCCTTCTTCTCCCCACCATTCCTCAGCCACTTATGCATTACTTTCATTCTCTATGTTCAACAATTTGCAATGCTTGGGTGTTATATGTTGCGTGAAGCCTCTCCCTTGGGATACCTTCAAATTCACTTGGTATTAATCAGAATTAGTTTTCTGCCTCGCAAAAACCTGTTTGCATAAACAGAACTGTTATAGTCATCAGACTTATTTGTACTTATAGTACATACTGCAGTATACTGTAAAAAAAAAAAAAAAAAAAAAAAAAAAAAAAAAAAAAAAAAAAAAAAGAGAGGATGATTTAGGATCTAAAAATAAGTTATATACATCAAATACTGCACAGCACAGTATAACCAATGCAATTACAAACAAATAAAGAACAAAAATCTTACTCTGCCATTGCGCATCACAATGACGTTGAAAGACTTGTCATACCAACGGTCATATCCTTTCCCATGCAGCATGGCTCTCCCAAACCTATCCAACTGGGTTGGATCATCTGGGCAGTAGTCATACTCATCATCCTCAAGAACTACGACAAATGCTGCCTTTTCTGTGGGTAGGAAAAGAGGGAAGTATAAATTCAGCATCTGTTTTCAAAATGTGTATTTCTTAACCTGTGGACTGCGCAGATACCTTTTGTTATCCAACCCCGTGATGAGCAAAAAATGGAAAAAAAAAAAAAAAATAGTTTTTGTTTATTATAAACTTGAAGATAAACATCAGGGCATTATATTGAGAGAGAGAGAGTGAGAGAGAGAGAGAGAGAGAGAGAGAGAGAGAGAGAGAGAGAGAGAGAGAGAGAGAGAGAGAGAACTCTCTATCTCTATCTTTGCATAGCGTCATGAATAAGTCTATGTAGGGGTGGAGTAGTTAGCGGTGATGCATGGCCACTGGAAGGTTAGCACAGCCTGAACTCTGGCTTGCAATGCAACACTTACCAGCCTGAGCTGTGGCTTGCAATCCATGGGTTAATACCTGTAATATAGAAATTAAGTAATATTGTAAATTCCATTTTTATGAAGTGGTCTTACTGAAAATAATGCTTTTTTCGAAAATGGGCATATCTAACCGCTATACAGTGAATCCGTCAATTACATGGCTGATGTATCAATGAACTGTTCCATGGAAATCAAAATCATGCAAATGGTATCATAGAAACCCATGTTATAAAGTTAACTGGTAAGGTGAAATCTAAAAATTTTCCTAAAGTCCTCCTTTTGGCTCTCTTGAAAGATTTTGACCCCCCCCTCCCCCGATCAAACCTAATATTTATTGAACAGTAGTAAACATACAACCTCCAGGAATATCACTGGGCATATAAAAGGGTTAATCAGAGTGTAAAAAGTGGTCAATAAGTGGTGACCACTTACCATCATGGGATGGAGCAATGCTTGGGTGTTGGGGAGGAGTGTATCGCTCTCATTTTTAACCCTATGAGATTCCGATGATGCAGCTGCGCGTCATATGAAATCCAACTTCAAAGATTCCGTTGAAACGTCTACGCATTGTATTAAAATTACTGCACAATAGCTGACAATATATCACTCAAAAGGCAATTTATTAAAGTTTTGCATGGTGCAAATAAAAACTTATCTTTATTACAGTAAACCCTATCTATTTGGATCCATATAATTCGGATATCGGATAAATTGCATCTTTTTGGCCGCCGAAACAAATAATTTCAATTTGGATACAAATCCGATTTTAGCAACAGGAGTGCAGTACAGTTTTCATACAACATGAGATAGGTAATGCAGAACCTAATGCAAAATCAATTTCACACTACAACATAACATATATTTACATGTAAAATAAGGGGTTAGGTTCTAGGAGCCCCATATTTTTCGTTGATAATATATTTAAAGATAGATTATTACAGAGATAGCCCGATTATCTGGGCTATATGATGAGAAGGGGTGCCTGATTAATCCGAAATCAAGATTAATCCAGTCAAAACAAAACACAAGTACAGTACTATACTGTTAGATTGATTTATTAGTAGATTACATTACTATTTGTATCAGTACTCTACCTTTCACACATACACACACGAATGAACAAAAGAATGAGCAAACAAAAAAACCTATTTCTTCACTCCGAATCCATGTCGTCCACCTCAGGTGAACACGAAAGAAGCAATGCCTCATCAACAGGGGAACATGTAGGTGGTGAATCGGCAGCAGTGGACCAGTGTGTATTTGAGATACCTGAAGGTCCAGCTTCAGGAGAAGACACTGTTACAGAATGGGAGGAGAACCAGGGGGAGTAGCAGTACATGGATGGAAGAACTGTGAGATCCTAAAATAAAAAATAATAATAAAAAATAAAAATTAAAAAAACTTACTATAGTTGCAGCCTTTGGTGTATGCATTCTTGTAATTAATGAATGCTGAAACAATAAAGAAAATTATGAAACTTCATGATGCAATAAAAAAATAAAAGAACGCATCATTTTTATATAACTTACCGGTTCTGACGAAGTCCTGTACCCCTGTGCTGCTGTTGTATGATGCTATCTCTCAGCTCCCAAATGGTGTTCTAGCACCGAAAAAACTCAGCATCGTCATCCATCCCATCCAGGAAACTGAGGAGGACATCAGCAGCTTAACATGCCTATGAGAGATGAGGCCTAGGGACATTGGCTGCATCGTCATCATCGCCATCATCATCGTCACTGTCATCATCCTCTCCCCGCTGCACAGACGCAGCAATCTCTTCGTCTGTCATAATTTCGAACCCAGGAACTCCTTCGTCAGCTTCCAGCCATTCCGTGATGTCACCAGCTGCAGCTTCTTCTCCCCCACATCTTAAAGTTGCCTGGTATGGCTCAAACCTGTAAAAATCTTGGATGGCTTCCTCGTTTTGCAACAGCTTGGACCAGGCACTGGCAAGCGTTGTCTGTTTCACATCTTCCCAAGCCTTGGCCCAGATAAATATGGCAGACTTCAGTAAATAATTTTTACACTTTGCCAATGTCCTTTGCCCTCTGGTATCCTCATCCACGTCATAAACCACAACCATGACCTAGGAATATACATGCAGACGAAAAAGAAAGAAAAATAAAGACGTTGCCAGATCTCCGCAAGAAAGTGTCGTATCAATAGGTTAGGCTGCGAGATTTTACTTTTTTTTTTTCCCCACAATTAAATTTTACTTCATAAACCTCTTATATAAATTTTATTTCATTAACCTCCAATAAATTTTACTTCTCTGGGGTAGTCAGTGTAAGTTGGTTAAGTCCACTGAACACAAAACAACCCTGCCTGACTGTAACAATCTCGTCACACGTTAGCCAGCATAAAAGAGAGGTAAATGTACAGTTTATCTGAAGCAGTAGAAGGACCCTGCCAGTTTTAGTCATATTCCTCCAGTTTATTTTCAGCATTTTTCTAACTTTTCAGGGGCGTAAGTTACTTTCCTGCAGAAAAAATTCCCTGTTTTTGGTATTTATTTCCTTTATTGCCATTTCTTTAGCAGGCAATTTTACCATACTCAGTGGTTTTGTGCTATCATAAAGTGTATGTCAGTGTGTGATTTTTTTGTGTGCAAATTAATATTACCGAATCTTGCTCAATATACAGAAAGGTGGATTTCGTTTCCCAACTGGATGCTGGGTTAGGTTAGACAAGGTTAGGCTTTTTTGGGTTAGGTTACGTGAGGTCAGGGTAGATTAAATTATTAGGTACAGTTAAGCTACGTTGAGTTAGGTTAGGTTAGGTTTAGTTAAACTTAGATTTGGCTAGTACCTTCCACCGTTACTAATATTTCCAATCAGATTATTGTCAGTCATATTATGGTTATTCATTTGCACAACAAATGAGGCCTCAAAACACTCAAATGAACTAAAAACAATCATCTATTTATCTACTGCCATACGCCTCAATCCTGCACGGGGTGGCCACAAACAAATCGTCTCCATGTCGCCCTGTCCTCTGCCATTTCATTGCCCTGCTCCCAGCTCACACTCCCCTCTCTCATATACCTCTCCACTCCATCCCTCCATCTCATCCTCGGCCTCCCCCTCCCTCTCCCCCCCTCCACCTCACTCACATACACTCTCCTCATCAGTCTCTCACTCTCCATCCTCTCCACATGCCCAAACCACCTTAACGTGTTTCTCCTAACGCTTCCTATCACGTCCACCTCCACACCACAACGTTCCTTCACTTCCTCGTTTGTCAGTCTGTCTCTCCATGCGACTCCACATGCTCCCTCAAATAACTCATTTCCACTGCTCTCACTCTTGACTTCTGTCCTTCCAACAGGGTCCAAGCTTCACTTCCATATGTTAGAGTTGGTATCACAATACTGTCATGTAGCAACTTTTTCACTTCCATGCTCACTTCCCTGTTTCTTATCACTGCTTTCATGGAACCAGCAACCTTCCTTCCTTGATGCACCCTTTCAAGCACTTCACCTTCCAGACTTCCATCCTTACTCATCACACTACCCAAGTACTTAAATGCACTCACATTCTCCATATCCTTCTCATCCAATCTCACTGTGCATTCACTGACTTCACTTCTCTCAAAGACCATCATTTTACTCTTCCCTACACTCACCTTTAGATTCTGCTTCTTACACACTCTCCCAAACTCATCTACCAAGCCTTGCAGCTCACCTTCGTCTTCACTCAACAACACAGTATCATCTGCAAACAACAGTACAGGGAGTTTCCAAACACTGCCCTCTCTCATTAACGCTGCTCCAGCATCCACTGCCCGACCTTGTATCTCTTTTATAACCCCATCCATATACAGACTGAACAACCATGGAGACATGACACAGCCTTGTTTCAGTCCAACCTTCAAACAGAAACATTCAATCAGTTTGCCATCCACATGCACTGCAGCCTTAGCACCCTCATACATACTCTTCACTGCCTTCAACAACTTCCCATCTACTCCATAATCCTTGTCCATCCACCCTGTTATATGCTTTCTCCAAATCCATGAAGGCTGCATACAACTTCTTTCCCATCTCTAGAAACTTTCCACTAGAGATCTAAGAACGAGTATCTGGTCTACACAACCTCTTCCCTTCCTAAAACCTCCCTGTTCTTCTCCAACTTATTCCTCTGTTATTTCCCTAACTCTGTCAATAAGTATCCTACCACATACTTTTCCTATTACACTATCTATCTATCTATTGCCAGACGCCTCAATCCCACAAGGAGTGGCCACAAACAAATCGCCTCCATGTCGCTCTGTCCCCTGCCATTTCACCACCCCACTCCCAACTCACACCCACCTCTCTTATGTACCTCTCCACTCCATCCCTCCATCTCATCCTCGGCCTCCCCCTCCCTCTCCCCCCCTCCACCTCACTCACATACACTCTCCTCGTCAGTCTTTCACTCTCCATCCTCTCCACATGCCCAAATCACCTTAACGTGTTTCTCCTAACGCTTCCTATCGTGTCCACAACCACACCACACCAGTCCTTCACTTCCTCATTTGTTAGTCTGTCTCTCCATGTGACTCCACATGCTCCTCTCAAATAACTCACTTCCACTGCTCTCACTCTTGACTTCTGTCCTTCCAACAGGGTCCAAGCTTCACTTCCATATGTTAGAGATGGTATCACAATACTGTCATGTAACAACTTTTTCACTTCCATGGTCACCTCCCTGTTTCTTATCACTGCTTTCAACGAACCAGCAACCCTCCTTCCCTGCTGCACCCTTTCAAGCACTTCACCCCCCAGACTTCCATCCTTACTTATCACACTACCCAAGTACTTAAATGCACTCACAATCTCCATATCCTCCCCATCCAATCTCACTGTACATTCACTGGCTTCACTTCTCTCAAAGACCATCACTTTACTCTTCCCTACATTCACCTTTAGATTCCATTTCTTACACACACTCCCAAACTCATCTACCAAGCCTTGCAGCTCCCCTTCGTCTTCACTCAACAACACAGTATCATCTGCAAACAACAGTACAGGGAGTTTCCACACACTGCCCTCTCTCACTATGGCTGCTCCAACATCCGCTGCCTGACCTTGTATCTCTTTTATAACCCCATCCATGTACAGATTGAACAACCATGGAGACACAACACATCCTTGTTTCAAACCAACCTTCAAACGGAAAGATTCACTCAGTTTGCCATCCACACGCACTGCAGCCTTAGCACCCTCATACATACTCTTCACTGTCTTCAACAACTTCCCATCCACTCCAAATATTCTTAATACTTTCCACAATGCTTGTCTATCAACCCTGTCATGTGCTTTCTCCAGATCCATGAAGGCTGCATACAACTTCTTTCCCTTCTCTAGAAACTTTTCCACTAAGGATCTAAGAATGAATATCTGGTCTACACAACCTCTTCCCTTCCTAAAACCTCCCTGTTCTTCTCCAACTAATTTCTCTGTTATTTCCCTAACTCTGTCAATAAGTATCCTACCATATACTTTTCCCCCCCCTGGGGGTATGGGGTTTCAAGAATTTTCCCCCAGTATCCCTGCTTGTCGTAAGAGGCGACTGAAAGGGTTGGTGGTGGGTTAGTGCCCCACCCCGTAAAAACAACTAACTTGTAGGAGGAGGCTGTAGCACGGGCCGAACAGGGTAGTACTCCCGAGGGAGAGCTGGAGCTCCTTTCACTAGCTACCTAATCATCCCCCCTAGCTGACCTTTTCAGTGTGACAGTAACATGGAGAGTAGACCAGCATACTCTCCCAAACACTTCCTCTAACTATCATATGCACTACACCACAGGCACTTTACATATCACACAACGTACCCCACTACGTTACAGGGGTTGATGCCAGCAAGGGCATGCGGCCAGAAAACTTTGCCCCCGCTACCTAGTGGCGGACTTTCGGGGGGAGGCTTGACAGGGGTTCCGCCGGCATAGATCACGGGTCCGGGGCGAGATAGGTCTCGAACCTGTGCTAGAGGGTACAGGGCATTGCGGTTCCCAGGCTGCCGCTTCCGCTCAATAGAGAGGGGCCCGAACCTGGGAGTAGCACCCCAGGAGGCTGCCCTATCAGTGGGTGTATAATGGCGGGGCAGTTGCAGTGCCAAGCCGCGCTTGGAGGGTGTCCCTGCAGGTGTCCTGGCTGGGTGCCCCGAGGCCACTACCACAGCCACTAGTAAGCTGGTGGGCTAGGGGTCCCAGATCCATTGCCTGGACCTAGGACTGTGCAATGGGCTGGGCCTTTGGAATGTTTACCCCCCTTTATCTTACCGACTATGACTAAGTACAATAACAAGCATCAAAGCAAGCCTGAGGACAGCAAATCACCCAGGGGGTTTAGGGTGGGCTCATGGAATGTGGGAAGTTTGAGGGGAAGAGCGGGGGAAGTTGTTGAGGCATTTAGTAGGAGGTGGGTGGATGTCGCTTGTTTGCAGGAAGTCCGGTACAGGGGTGGATCAGCCAGAAAGATTGCTGGGAAGGATTGCTACTATAAGCTGTTTTGGCAGGGGGGAACTGACGGATATGGGGGTGTGGGTGTGTTGGTTGCGGAGAAATGGGTGGAGTATGTCATGAATGTCATGAGAGTAAGTGATAGGATAATAGTAGTGAAAATTTTGATCGGACGGGTGATTGTTTCAGTTATATCAGCATATGCTCCGCAGCTAGGATTGGATGACGCAGAGAAGGATAGATTTTGGGATGATTTAATACGTGTAGTAAGTGGTATGGGTGATGATGAGGTAGTGGTTCTGGGAGGGGATTTAAATGGTCATGTTGGTGAAGCAGCTCAAGGTTATGAAGGAGTCCATGGAGGATGTGCATATAGTGTGAGGAATGCGGAAGGGGAAAGAATACTCGAGTTTGGGGAGGCTATGAACATGATTGTGTGCAACGCACATTTTAGAAAAAGAGTGAGTAGACTGATTACATACGAGTCCGGGGGAAATAGTAGTCAGACAGATTATTTTCTGGTCAGGAGGGTTGATAGGAGATTAGTGAGGGATGTTAAAGTTATAGGAAGCGAGGAGTGTGTGCAGCAGCACAAACTGTTGATTTGTGACATGGTGCTTAAGGAATGAATGACGAGAAGGAGGGCATATGTACCTAGGAGGAAAATATGGAAGCTGGGAAACCAATCAGTAAGGGATGCCTTTTATAGTGAGATGAGGAGAGTGGTGGCTGAACAGGAAGCCGTAGATAGAGACGTTAATGAACAGTATAGAGCCATTAAGAACAGCCTCTTGAGAGTTACCGATGCAGTATGCGGTTGGAGAGGGGGCACACCAAGACATAAAGTGACTTGGTGGTGGGAAGAGGGTGTAGAAGCTGCAGTTAAGGACAAAAGAAGGCTTTTCCGGGAATGGAAGAATGGTGGTAACAGGGAGGAGTACTTGGCTGCCAAGCGCAGGGCTAGAAGAGAGGTATACAGGGTGAAGTCTGAGTCACAGAGACTTTTACTTGATAATCTAAATCATGAAGGAAGGAAAAATATGGTTTTTAGGGTGGCAAATCAGGTGAAGAGAGATAATCGGGACATTGTAGGCGAGCAGTGTGTGAAGAATGATGATGGAAGGGTAGTGGTGAACAGTGAGGATATTAAAGATGCATGGAGAGAGCATTATAGCCGGTTGTTGAATGAGGAGTTTGATTGGGATAGGGAAGGTTTGGAGCCAGCTGATCCGGTGTTTGGGCCTTGGCCTTTGATTGACGCTGCTGCTGTGAGTGAGGCAATAGGCAGGATGCAGGTGGGGAAGGCAGCAGGTGTGTCTGGGTTGACTGCTGAAATGTTGAAGGCCTCAGGAGATATTGGGGTGAGGTTAGTCACTGACCTGATAAATAGGATTATATATGAGTGTGAGGTCCCAGATGATTGGCTGAAGAGTGTAATTGTAAATGTGTACAAAGAGAAGGGTGATGCCCTGGAAAGGGGAAATTACAGAGGTATAAAGCTCTTAGATCAGATAATGAAGGTAATGGAGAGAGTTCTAGAAGGTATGATTAGAGAAAGAGTGAATATCGATGGGATGCAGTTTGGGTTTATGCCAGGCAGGGGGACAACTGATACCATATTCATTGTTCGACAGCTTCAGGAAAAATATATTGGAAAGAAAAGGGAATTGTATTTTGTTTTTGTTGATTTGGAAAAGGCCTTTGACAGAGTCCCTAGAGAGGTGGTGAAGTGGGCAATGAGAAAGCTGGGGTTGGAAGAGTGGCTGGTTAGGGTGGTTATGGCCATGTACGTGGGTGCTCGCACCCAGGTAAGAGTGAATGGAGTTTTGAGTGATGAGTTTCCCGTGAATGTTGGTGTGCATCAGGGGTCAGTTTTGAGTCCCTTGTTGTTTATCATGGTGCT